>NW_010589800.1:20561-57456 GCF_000705375.1 Tinamus guttatus
GAGCAAACAACACCTCCACACAAAGTGAGGTCAACTCCACTCTGCTGTTGTCTGTAGCAGGGCTTTATACCCATGCAGGTGGGCATGCGCTGAGGAGCAGCACTCATTGGCTACAGGCTCCCAGCTGATTGGTTCTCCTCCAGGTGTTCGGTTGCTAGGCGTCGGTCCAGTTCCCCACAAACTCCACTTTCCTATATATTCTTACTAAGGCCCCAACACATGCCCATGGAAACCTGAAAGAAAAAGAAATATATAGATTTCATATGTCACCTTTTTGAAGGGCAAAGATATTCCCTATATAATGATGCAAAACAGAAAAGCAAGACTGAGCAGTTCAATACAGAATTAGCACACTAGTATAATATTAATATTCATATTGTAAAATCTCGATCTATAGTTCTACTAGGGGAAGGGAAACACTTTTTCCTCAAGAATGTGATGGTTGACACCAGACAGATTTTTCCTTGGTGTGAACTTGGTGTGGACTGCACTCTCTCTGTGTTTGCTGATGCATATCTCTCCTTCAATGTAAGTCATTGAGGAAATATTTTGAGTGTGCTCTTAGTACAATATTCAGAAAAGCATTCAGAAAACCCTTGCTTAAGTTCTGCAGTAGGTTTTAGGTTATTGCTTACTGCTGTAAGCAGTCCCTTTGTGTTTCTTTCTGATGGGATGGTCTTCGGTGCTGCAGGGACAGGTGTCGCAACCACACTCTATGTGTACTGATAAAGCTATTCATGAGATGATGCCTTGGAAAGAAAGCATAGGGCACTTAAAAAGCATTCTATGAATATTAATCCTGGAGGAAAAGAAGGAAATGAGCATGGAATCAGAGAATCACAGAATAACTGGAAGGGACCTCCGGAGCTCACTTAGTCCCAAACCCCTATTCAAAGCAGGGTCAGCTAGTGCTGACCTGAGTTTCTCTTCTTAAGGCTGAGCAAATTTAACTTTCTTAGTCTCCCCTCATATGACAGATGATCCAATCTCTTAATCATCCTCATGGCCCTTCACTGGATGTGTTCCAGGATGCCCATATTTTTCTTGTCTTGGTGTCCAGAATTGGATACAACACCCAGATACCATCTCACCAGTACTAAATAGAAAGGAATAACCATCACCTTGAACTGTTTTCAGTTCGTTTCCTCATGTGGTCATCTTTGCCATAGAGGCATATTGAAGACTGACGTTCAAGTTAGTGTCCAGCATCATCCCAGCACCTTTTTGATCAAGCTGCTTTCAAGCTTGCCATTCCCCAACCTGAGCTGGTATATGGGTTATTCCTTCCTAGGTGAAGGGCTTGACATATCTCTTTTTTCACCTTCATGAGGTTCCTGTTTGCCCATTTTTCCATCCTGTTGTGTAGCTGCACAATCAACTGGTGCATCAATCACTTCCCCCACTTTTGTTCTCTACATGCTTTCTGAAGACGCTGTCAGTCCCACCATGCAGGTCATTAATGAAAACACTAAGCAACACTGTCCTACTATCAATCCCTTGGGTATACTGCTAGAGACTGGACTTCACGCTATTGATCACAACGTTTAAGCCTGGCAATTGAGACATTTGTTGGTCTATCTCAATGTCCACTGAGATCCCTGGGTGCATCCCATCAGGTTTCAGGGACTGTATGTCCAGTCTGGTTAAATATTCCCTATCCTGATCCTCTTTTACTGAAGTAAGCCTTCCTTGCTCCAGACTTTCCCACTGACAACTCTTCTCATCCTTTTCCTGAGAAGAAAACCCTTTTGTCATACAGCGTTAGTTTCAGTAGAACATAGAAACCATTAGGGCAAAAAACTCTGACAGTGAAATTTTGTGTGTATATTGGTTACAATGAGCTTTGAGATCTCTCTCAAGCTTTCCTGACTTGGTAAGATCAGAGAGAGATCTTCATGAGAAGACCATTTCTGTAACTCACAGATATTTCATATCTATTATTTGAAGTCAGCAACCCATGATGAGTTCTATCTGCTAAAAAAACTTCATAGGGTAAATCACTTTAATGAATGTTAATTCAGCTTCTTAAATTAATCCTTGTTCATTTGAATCATTTTACTAGCATAAATTCTAAAGTGAGTTTTGAATTCAAATGTCGGATTTTTTATCTGTAGCAAATTTTGAACTCCTCATTCAATCATACCATTGTATTCTGGTCACTTAAATTATGCTGCTTATACAAAATTCATATGATTCTTGTAGCCTAGGAATGGAAAGTCAATTTCTAATATGTAGCACACAAGGGTACGCTTTCCTCTTCCAACTAAAATGAACTTGCTCAAGTAAGTTCTTAAAGACCTTCTGAATGGCGATTTTAACTAAGGAAGTAATAAATCCAGTTTTGAATAAAATGTTACAGATTTGAAAAAACATAGTTTAATAAAATATTACAGATTGTCATTTGACTTCAGATGTAATCTGTCCTTTGCAAGGCATTTTGCATTCCTTCCCAGAGCTTCTCTGCTTTTGCCACCTTTGCAACTATTAACTACTTGCAGCTGCAGCAGTACTAACAATCTTATTGAAACACGTGAAATAGAACAAAATATTTATGGGCTGTGTACAATAACCTCTAAAATAAACCCCTTACACACTTAAATCTTTTTGCCATATTTACAACCCAAATCATTCAGTTAATACTCATTCTATTGGTGTCTGTAAATGGATTGCAGACCTTCTTTTACACAAACATTAAATGATAAATTCTGCTATCATTCATGTCTTTCTTAGACATGTCCCACTTACACCACTAGATTTAATCCCTAAATATGATATTTTGAAATAATCATAATTTGGCCTTTAGTGTGTGTGCAAAAACTTTTAGTTCCCTAGGAGCACTTGTTTAAAAATACTTTGAAAAGTCTTTTTGATTAATAGAATATATAAATAAAGGAAAAGATACCCAAGGCCAAATTAGATCTACGTGATGTAAGAGTATGGACAATTATGCAGTTACAAAATTCATTGTGCTCAGGAGAATAAGAAGATTTGATTAACAAGTCAGGGAGAGTACACTTAAAAAACAGAATAGTTAAAAGATGTTTATTTTGCTGTTGAATGCTGACATTGCTTTTTTGAGTGTGTGCTTTGATGTTTTAATACTTTAGAGTGATAAATCACCTTAAAATAAATTTGATGGAAAAGTAATGGCAACAATCATAAAGACACGAGTACTCAACTATAGGAGGGGAGGAGGAGAGATGGGAGAAGTGAGGAAAAGAGAGGAATTTGTGTTTTACTTGTTAAATCGCAGTCTTCCTGAAGAAGTTTGGAATTGCTAATCTCAAATACACTGGACTTTACTTAATAGTAGAATAACTATTTCATAGCGAATTCATATTTTACAAAACTTTTCTATATTGTGGATATCAGAATAGGAGATTCCTAGCAAGGATGGTCAAAAGGATATTGTAAATGATCATTTGTTGATGTAGGCTCTGAATTTCGGCAAGAGCAGTTTCGAGGTTCCTAGAACCCCACTACTAAGTGAAAAGAAATTAATTTTCTTATTGTTATGTACTCAACTTTCTTTTCTGGCTAGTTTCCAGAAAGGGAGGGTCTGGGCAATCCAGACGGTGCTAATAAGTGTAGGTCTCATGGCGCAGGAATTGGCTTATTGGAATTTCTGAGGTCGTGGGTCCTCTCTTCTGAAGTTTCTGATGGAGAGGAAAGGAAGACTGCCTCCTTTTATGGTACATCCATATTGGATAGCCACAGTTTAGCTACACAAAAACCATAGAAAAAGATTTCCGATTTAAGAAATGATTTAGGAAATCTGAAGGATTGTTCCCTTGCATGATCGAGGATGTACTGTATAATCGCTGTGCATTTTTTCACCATGCACTATTAAACTTTATAAGAAGGAAGCAGTAATCCAGAGAACTTAAATGTTGCTTAGGGATACAGCACTCGCAAAAGGAACAGTGAATTACAAGAGAATTTGATTAAGATGTTTAGCATTGACATGTGTTCACTTAAAGTGACTGCTGGAGTATACTAGCTTGTACAGAGTGTTCATGCCAGGAGAGTGTAGCAGTTGACAGGAAACATTTGTGTTAATATGATCCAACATCAACAGGATTGTGGCAGACTTCAGACTTGAATTCTCTGGCAATCCATGCCCTTCCGTTGGTATTCTTTGTCTGGTGGGGAATGTGAAACTCTGCACCCTGTTCAACAAACTGTTCTTTTTCATGTCCTTGTGTACCGATTTATCTTGTGCTGGCACTGCAGGAAAGCTAACAGCACACAGAGATGTTAGCTAATGGTCTCCCAAAGAAAAAAAAAAAAGGAAAAAAGGAAGAAAAGAAGAGGGAAAAAAGCTGTTTCTGTTGGAATTATAGGCTGGATGTGTGTGAAAAACAGAAGCACAGAAGAAGAGGATGCTGTAGGCAATTCTAGTGTGGCTGGAACTAAATTTAATTCTATCTGTATCGCGGCCACCATGGCAACACCATGTAGATGTTCTGATCATCCTGATCCTGAGCTAGTACCTCCCATATCTGGTTGTGCTACCATCCACCGTGGAGTGCATGTTTTAGAGGTTGCTACTCCGTCTTCTTGTTGTCCATTTTCCTCTCTGGGTGGCTCCAGGCAGGTTTTAAACCGACTTTTCTGACTTAAAGAAATGTCTTCATGGGTGGAGGGTACAGATGTATGGTTAGCTCTGAATAAGCCATCCTGGGTGCTGAAGGAGGCTGTCCCTGGCAGCAACTCTTAAATTCACAGTGCTGTTGAACATGCTGAGTTGAGGATTCTGAAATGCTTCCTGAATAGCTCTGCTTGCCTGTTTCTGTAAGACAGGAGCCTCAAGCCCTCTAAAAGGAGCAGTGAACAACACAAAAAAAGGAAGAAAAATGTTAATCCACCTGCTTCATTACCGTTATTTTGCCAGCTACGTAACAACAGCTCTTCATCTTCTTGAGTAAGCAACTACTTAGAGAGCAGCAACACTATTCCAGGAGTTTTTACTTCATTATTACAAATAAGAAACAGATTGAGTGGATTGTAGGGAACTGCACAAGGTCCTCTCCTACCTGAGAACGCCACAGCAGCAAACAGTTATCTCCCCTAGCAGATATAACCACTCTTTGCCATTTAAAACACAGTCATAATAGGAGGAAACCCCACAGGGAAATGCACTTACCTAGGAGATCACAAGCAGAGCCAATAAGCACAGATCACAAGAAGGTACCAATAAACACTGTGTGTCACAGGGACTATTCTGAAAGAGTAAAGGACCAAGGCCTTCAACTTGTGCAATGTGCAGCGGATAGTCCTTAACTAGGCTAGGGAATGAAGGGTCTTTTCAGTGCAGCAGCTTACTCTACCTGGAGTCATCTAAAAGGGTGAAATCCTGTAATTTAAACAAGGTCAAAAAGGCTTCTTGGGTACTGTTAAAACTGATTGCAAAGCCTGATTACAGCATATTCCCTGGACTGTGTTACAATATGGTTACAATCTGATGTTTAGCTGTACCTTATTTTCCAATTTAAGCTTTTTGCAATACTTAGTGAAGGAAGTCTGTTCCAACATGTGAAGTATTAAAACAATTATTATGAAATCTGCCTATCTATATTCAACTAGATCTAACACAAACAAATTTAGTCGTCAGTCTGAAGATCTCAAGTTCTTTACGGACACCAAGGGATTAATTAAAGCTCAGTGGTCTTGAATGATGGCATTTGGCCAAATACTGTCAGGGATTAAAGCAGGTTAACAGGGGAATTGTGTCAGTTTATGTAAGCAGGAAATATGGATTATAGTGAGTTCACTATAAATAAGAGTTGTAGGAAATGTAGGCCTGTTGCTTCCAAAGTGGTCTCCAGTTTGGGAACTATTAAGTTTTCATTCCCTGCTTTAGATGTATCTGATCTTAATTGCAAATAATACTGAGAAACACTAGCTTCCATAGACCTCATTTGAGTTAGCAGGTGATCAGCATCCGTGAGAAGCTTGACCTTTGCCAGCAGCTGTTAGTCTTCCTTAATTTTACATCACGTTTGAAAAATGAAGCCTAAATGACGTAGGACTCAACAAAGCAAAGACTCACGGATGACTCAGGCTTTCCTGTGCTTTAATCATAGGTAAAGCTGCAGCTTTGTCATTCCTCTGTAATGGAACTGAACAAAGTTTTGTATGAGATGAATTAGGAAACAAGGCTTCTTATCTCCATTTAACCAGCTGTAGAAATTAAAGAAACATGTAGCTCTGAATGGCTATAGAAAACAACATACCTGCACTCCACATGTGCCTTTTTGATTATCTCCTTGAACTTTTCATTTTTAAATGCTGTACATATTTTTCTCTTTCTTTTCTGGTCACCCTGTAGCTTATTGTTTCTTTCCAGCCAACTCTCTCTTCTGTATTGTTGGCCATCTATTTCAATTGCAAACTGCCTAAAAGGTAGGATAGGTTCTGTGCATTCCTTTCTCAACATGAATGTTCTCTACTCTTGAATTGTTATGGGTTCTCCCAAAATAAAGAATGCTCCAAGTTAAAAATTCCACTTTCTATCAGCATTCACTGCTGTGACTGTGATGTGTTCATGTTATACCACTGTGGCCTCACTTTTTTATCTTCTAATCCTTCACGAGGATAACTCACTCTCACTTGCACTTATCTGGAATAGGCTGGCTGTGGATTTTTTAAGACTCCTCTATCAAAATAGGTCCATGTCAAATTGAATGGAACAGAAGAGTAAGTGGAAGGTCATCCTTCTGCATAAGGATGACTGCATAAAACCATTGCAAACAAAATTTAGTACACTTAACCAAGTTTTTGAGCACTATGTGCTGGAAAATGCATTCAGATTTTGTAACTTTGTAAGTAACACTGCAATATTAAAACAGCCTTAACTGTCCTCTTGTATACTTGTATACCTGGTAAAAAATGGTAGCTTGGCCATACCAGCTTCCAAGTATGCTGTAGAGCTGAACGTTTCATTGACAGAGAAATGACATGTTTGAAAAACTTCTTGGAGAAAAAAGAAACAATTGCTAGTACACAGCACTGACGTCCTTTCATTAGTTGTGCTGCTTAGTTTTATTCCTACAAAATGCATCCCATCTAGCCGTTACCCTTTAATCCTTCAGTGTCTCCTAAGCAGTGATAGTTATGTGTCCTTGCAAATGTATTCAGGGGTATCTTTAAGGAGACAATTCTGCCTCCTTTGATGTACTTTGGTGCATAATTGGGTATATTTGAATGTGACAAGCCCAGTATATTTTTGGCTATCCAGTGTCTCATTATCCCAGCCTGTGCTGATGAAAACATTCCAGCACTGCGGTCATGACAGGCTACATCTCAGATCTGTGCGCAGCTCTTTTTTTCCCTCCCTCCTTCTAGAGATTATTTTTAAAGGAGGCATGATATAATCATGCCCTTTCTGCCAGAAACACTCCTTAGATTTCAGCTGCAAACCAACAGCCTGTCAGACTGTGAAGAACAGCGCGGCACTGTGAGATTCCGTGTAAAAAGGGAACTCCTGCGCTCCTTCAAAGCACTGCCTTGAGTTTTTCCTGGCAGCGCTATGAATATTAATCACAACAGCTGTAATGAACCAAAGACTTCCTTCATGGCTGTTGATACTTCTTCCACAGTCCTTCCCCCCTCTTCTTTCTCATGAAAGGGAGGACATTTTTTCCTTTGTTATTCACATTTTTCTCTCTAGGTTTTAATCAAGTGTTGTGCATGAAAGGAGAATAACATGAAGTCTCACATTAAAAAGTCTTTTTTTTTAATAATGACCAAAAAAGAAAAGGACATGGGGAGCCCGCTCCAAAACAGCATGTAGTATGAAGATCTGGAGTGATTCCTGCCTTCCCCCTTTAATCCTGGACTTTCCTGGGCTTATCTCACTCCTGCTGCTATCCTGGAGCATTTGACAACCAGGGAACTTCTTGTGCTTTTACAGTTCTAAGAGTGCAGGGGTTTATTCTCAATGCTTGTCAGGACAGCTGCAGACAGGCCATCAGGTATTTTCTCAGCCAAATGAAAATGTGTCTCAGTGTGGTGTTGTATATTTTGGAAGTTTTCAGGAGAGACGCTCTCCGTGCTGTCCTGCACACCAGAGCTGCAGGAAGGGCTGTGGGCTCCCTCCTTTTTTGGCACAACTCCTAGTTTTTTGAGTCCGAGAGAGATTCACTGGCCAGAGCTGAAGCCACAGGCAGTGTGCCCGATGAAGAATGGCAGGCAGCAGAGCAAAACACAATATGCAGCTCTCACCCTCATTCCCTTACTGCATTCTGACCTGTGCCTGAAAATACGACAGCTAGAGCAGCCCAGAACAGGCAGATTCAGTGGCGGTGCCATACGCAGCTTTCTGAACCAAGCACAGAAAGCTGTGTTCAAAGCCCTTTTCATCTAAAAAGAAATTACAAGTTTTAAAATATGGCGTGCTCTCTCTCCAGCTTAAGGTTTGAGCGTAATTGAGGTCTGCTTGTACAGTTTACCCTCGACAGTTACAGGTTTTGGTGTTTGGTAGGGCATAAATATATTATAAAAACCTGATCTGCTCTTATTAAGAAATACCTCTTTTTGCAGTTTTCACAGATAATGAAAACTTTTATCTGTGTTTAATGTGCCACATGTAACAAATTATCCGGGAAAAATAGTCTTTTCACTAACTATTTTGATCAGGTCTCATTGTACAAGTACAGGTGCTGGTTTATAGAAAATCTTATTGTTGTACCTCTCATGTCTCATAAAGTATACAAATATGATTACAAACCAGGAGCTCCTGCAAATGCCCTGAAAGAAAAGCAACCCAAAGACGGTAACAGCAAAGCAGTTATAGAACTCTTTGTGACTCCTAAAACAGAGCTTAAAATAAAAGCCCCTTTTCCCTCACAGGCTTACACAGTATTATTTTGGGCTTCAAGCTGGAAAGGGTCTCACAAGGATTATCGTGTCTCAACATGCTTTGTGCCCAACAGCACAGCTGATGCAGGCCCAGAGCCACCTCTCCCATCGAGGGACTTCTGTAAATGGGTGGCCCTATCCTGCTGCTTTTAAGGACGACCTTCTTTCCAGCACAGAATTTCCAAACAGTTTGTTTTAGATCCTCTTCCTTAAATTTACTTCTTAAGACATTATTTTCAGCTAAATTACTTCAAGTTGTTCAAAAATTATGAAGACAGGGAGTAGTTCCTTAAATTCTACGTATTTTGAAGATCTCTGTAAAACTCTGAAAGCCAGAGTAGGTAACATTATTTGAAGACATTTGGGAGTGTTCTTGGAACACAGGTTATTTTAAGACTCATTCCTTCAAATTGTCAAGTTAATTTCCAAAGAACAGAAACATTATCTTCTTTTTTTTGTGTGGTGAAAGGGAAGAGCCCAAAGAATAGGCTTGAACAGAGTTGTGAAAGGGTTATGGGAATCTGTGTCAGAGAGGGTTTTAGGAGAAGCAGGTACTAAAAGTGAATGCAGTTATTCTCTCTTAATGGTCATGTAAATTACCATTATACCTCTGGTTTTAGTGTGAATTTGAGAAATCATGTTTTATTTTTTAATTGTACTCATTGGTCAAAATAGCATGAAGCATTTTCTTTCTACAGCCATTTTATATGAAAAGTTCTGGTGTATATAATTCATATTCTGGTGATTTTCATTATAGCAGTGTATTTCCATGGAATACTGTATTTTCTTATTCTTTTTTTTACTTTTGTGTTTACTCTATCTATGAACATTATCATGATGTTAATGAAACTGCACTCTTACTTTCCCTTCCCAAATAAGATCCACAGCCACACAGAGGATTTACTGATTTCTCACTTTCTAAAATCTGTAGGACATTATGCAAAAAGAGAAAAAGCAGAACTAGTGTAAGGAAGGAAATCCAAATCCAGATGACATCATTAAGGAACAATTAGAGTAAGTCATGTCTGACAAATCTGAATTGCTTTCTGTGATAAAATTGCTACATTTGTGATGCGAGCAATAGATATAATTGCCTTTCAGCAAGGCCGTTGACACTGTCTCCCACCATATTCTTACATCCAAGTTATACACTCACAATCTGGATGAACGGACCACTAGATGGGTAAAAAAATGGGTCGATGGTTGGCCTCAAAGCCCCCTGTTTTATGGCAGAGACAGGGGGAATTTGGCTTATTCCGGAGCAAGGAGAGCTTCGGGGGGACATAGCAGCAGCTGCTGGTACCTGCAGGGGGGCTGTAAAGCACATGGAGCTAGGCATTTAACAGTGATGCATAGCAGGAAGATGAGAGACTTTGATAGTTTGAAGCAACGGAGATTGGATAGATATATCCAATGCAGGAAACAGGGATATATATATATATATATATATTCCCCCCCTGAGGACGGCTTAGTGGCAGAGCAGCCTTTTAGAGAGGTTGTACAGTTTCCATCCAAGGAATTTTTTAACATGTAGCTGAAAAAAGCCCTGAGAAATCTGTCTGACCTCCTGGCTGAGCCTGCTCTGAGCAGGAGATTAGACCAGAGACCCCAAAAATCCCTTCTACACTTGAACTATGCTATAATACTGTGGCTCTGTAAAAACACTGCTGGAAATTCTTGGTACTACCAAGATGTTGACTGATTTTGTAGTTAGCATGATAATAACAAGAGGAGTACAGAAAATCTTCGTGCTTTCTTACAGTATTTCCTTTTTTAAAAATTGTATTCTAAGTCAAAAGACACTTATCCAGTTGAAGAAGCTGCAGTACTTTTTTTCCTGATCATTTTCTGAGCAAACCTGCTGACTCTGAGTCAGAGGATGGATGTAGGACTGAAGTATTTGGGAGGTGAAGAAGAGCCTGAGGAAGCAACCTCATACTTCTGACATGTACCTAAGGATGTTGTTGATCAATGGATTCATACAATTCAGAGTGCTGAAACTCTGATTTAAATCACTGTTTTTATAGAGTTTGGTCCTACTGATTGTGATTATAGTCTCATCTCTCTGTTTTGTATCCTTCTCCAAAAAGCATGGGCAACCTTCTGAAATGGCCTGACTAGGCTAATGACTATGGGTTGTACTCATTAATGGATGTACTCCTAATTTAGTGGAGGATCCTGATTTAGTGGAGGATCTTTCCCTTGGAGGTGGTTCATAGGATCCTTTTATTTTCTGTAAAACACCACCCTTCTCACCAGTCATTTGTGGTAACCTTACTGAGGTGAGAGAGCTAGGTAAGGAGAACCTCACCCCCTCTTCTGCACTTTTTACATTTAATTTTTTTCCTGGTATACTAAAAAACTCCATCGAGTAAGAGAATTTACAAAATATATCCCATTGTGTATTTTTTTTTCCTTGGGGAACTATCGCGTTTAATATATTGTATTGTCATGTAAGGGACTCAAGGCTAGAATAGAAGATGTTCCTGTTCAAACACAGGGAGGTGCAGAAGCTTTGAACACACATCATTCCTTGTTCAAAGCTCCCCCCCACAATACACACATGTCTTATTGACCCTCCAAAGGCTTCAAAATTGTAGTAAGCATAAAGCACTTGCCAAATTCTCAATGGCACAATGAGACAAACTCCCAGTGACCTGTATCTTTCTGAGTCATGGCAACTTCCAGAGGCTGAAATAAGCTTGGACTCTTTGAAGAAGTTACATTTATCTTGTAAAAGTTTATTGAAAATGACAGATGTCATCACACCTGATCCTTTTCTCTTCATACTTTAGTTTACTGCCATGGAGGAGTTAATTGATTCTCTCTCTATGAATTCTGAAACAGAAAATGAAAAGTGATTCCCACATCTTGGCCAACAAGCGCATGAATAGATTAAGCATTACTTAATTATTTAAGGATTAGTGCAGTACTCCTGTAGTGCCACATGCTTGCCAGATGGTTGTAATTTTTATTTCATTAGTGTTATTAACTGTACAGTCAAACCCCAGATTTTGTGCTGATCTATAGTACATGTGTGTGCAATTCTAATAGCAATCCTGAGCATTTAGCCAACTCTTTTATTATCTGAAAGACAAAATTCTGACAGAACATGTTGCTGCCAAAGCACATCTCTCCCTTATTTGTTAATCATAGAAATGTTTCTATCTGCTAGTTGCCTTTGGACAAGCAAATTTTTTCTCTTCATCCTTACTTTTAAAACAGCTATAGCTGGGTATTGTATGTGTCAGCAGCTCTTCCTACTGATTCTGTCAAAACCTCCAAGAAGAGGGCACTGAAATTTGCACAAGGCAGGGATTCACACGCTCTTTTGTCCTGAAGGATACACTTCCTTGGGAGTTGACTCTAGAAACATTTATAAAAGTGGTTGTGAAGTTAATGCGTTTTGGAATCGAATCTTGAACTGATGACTAAAGCAACATGAGAACAGCATTGGTATGGGAAATCCACCTGTTAGCATCCCACCCACTGAAGAAAACAAGCCCATAATAAGGAAAAGTCACACAGACTGCATCTTGTGCAAAACTTTCCAATGCATTTGTAACCAAGAGAAACAGATAAAAACAATGCTAGTTTCCATACTTTTTTTGTTGTTGTTCTTTCGAACTTATTAGTTGGGGTTCCTAGAAATACAATACAGTAAAAGTCATCTTGTCTACAAGATCAGAGGAAATTTTCTTGTTTTCCACACATTTTTTCAGTTATATAACTCGTTTTGGTTTCTGAGAAGCAGTGAGGTATTTTGCATTTCGCATCGATAGGTTGTTACTATCACAGTAATGATTTAAGGCCTCTGAACCAACATCATGAAGTTGCCAAAACGTTGCAGTGCAGACTAAATGGCAGCCTGTATGATTCCTGTAAGGGTCCTTGGTGTTTGTTTTTCTCAGTTCTGTCGACTCATTGGCGATGTGTGGGAATGTGGGCACCTATACTGTGTCTTTGCGTGTTTTAGAAGTCATTTATAGCAAACTGGCATTTATTTCCATCTCTAAATACCAATTCTCAGCAGGATTTTCCTGCCAGGATGATATGTTGAAATAAATCTTAAGCATTACCAATGATTATATCTATTTTGAGACATTCATAATCACTTCAATTAACTTTGTTTAAAGAATTTTCAATGCTCCTATTGCTTGCTCCTTGTTTTCATTTTCTTCAGATTATCCTATGTTTCCTTTGAACTTTAACTGTGTGCTTTCCTTCTGGTAAGAAGGGGAGCACAATTTCATGCTTTGGCTGTTTTCTATCAATCACCAGCACTAACTACAAATACTGTGACAGGTCTCAGCATAATTTCCTTTTGCTTCCTCTAAGGCTGACAGAACCTATTTATCCATAGACAAACTCCTAGGCAGCATGCAGAAGGTACAAATCCATATCCTCTTTTTTCATAGTAGATTTATTGTACTTCTGAATGCATAGACTCGGAGCATGCTGTGAGCCTCGTTTATGTTACAGAGCCTCTTCACTTAATGTCAATGTATACGAATAACAGGTGGTTAAACTAGCATGTAGAATTGCCCTGTGATTCCTGAGAAAAACTGCAGTATTGATATAACAACATCTCAAGGCAATGGGTTGTGTTGGGAAATAATCTTTGTCACAGAACTATTTCTAAACTGGAGAATTAAATTATTTAGCAGCTGCTCCTGACTGGCTGATCACTCACTGCTGGGGTAATCTGCCAGATCATTTTACCTCCTCGGTCATCCAGTCTCATATTTTTCTCAGTCTTTTTTCCCATGTGAGGACTGGTTTCTTACGGAGGACTGGGCATGATGCAATCATAAGGATATCTCTTTTGTGGGCGGAAGTATTAGGTATCAGCCCTCACGCACTTGTTCATACTAGCTCTTGGTTCTTGTGTCTTCCAGAAGAAACATCTGTACAAACATATTTCACTTGGTCTTTCTCTCACCATTTAGAAAACAAGCCTTAAGAAACCTGATTTATGTTTGGCTTCCTTAATTCTGGGATCTCACTGGCGTTACTAGCAGGCTGTGAGCTGCATGCTTCTCGTACAATTTAATGTGATTTTGCTTGTTTGAAAATCTACCTTTGTGGTGGATATCACTCAGCCAGCTGAACCAGTGAGACTAAATGGAGGTTTCTGTAACTCTCAAGAATTACAGAATATTTTTACAAGGGCGAACTGAGACCTTCAACTTAAATGAAGCTATCAGTTTTTTCCTCTTCCATTTTTATAGACATTATAGACACCATTAAACTCTGTATGTCACATGTTTTCAATGCTCTCCTCTTTCTATGAGTCCATTCTTCGTTACACTGCAAGGAGTCACAGAAAGCCTGGCTATATCTTCTTGTAAGTTCTTTAAATGGGTTGTTTAATGCTGCTCGGATGGGTGAGAGCCCAGAACTCTTCAGCATACCTTACGGTATTCCCATAGTTCAGCTAAAATGGGAAAGGGGTCTCTTGAGTTCCTTCTGGGTTCATAACTCAAGTTGTACCTTAGTTTTGCTGACTTGCTCATGCCCCACTTTAAGGACAGCTGTTTTATAAACCCCTTATTTAACCAGCTATCTTTAGGATCTCTTATATGTCACCCTATTACTTGGAACACTGCTGGCAAGTCACCATAACTGAATGGAATCCCTATGGGCAGAGACTCAGGGGAAAAAATATCTTTTTAACTTTCAGTAACTCAGTTTATTCTAGAAGTGTTTCCCTACCTTTGTGGGTCCCACAAGCTGCCCGTCCTCCCTCAAGCTTTGGAGTCCCTCTCAGCTAAGAACTTTCTTATTAGCGATAACTGAGACATGGACCAACCACCCCGTTTGGCAGACTTTGAACACAGGGTTAAATAGGATCATGTAAGGGGCAGAAACTGGTACTGAACAGGACAGAAACTGGTACTTCTGGTTCATATGACCTTATGTAACGCCCCTTGAGTGCAGGAAGAGCTTGTGCAATGCACAGTCTCAGCACACACAAATATCTCAACTACCTTCAAAAAGTACCTAAAGAAACCTTGGGTGGGCCCCAGCATCCTGTTTTTCTACACAGATGTACACGTTGAGCAGAAATCAGAAGCAAGAGGATGAACACATGCGCTTTTGCATATTAGAAATACTTTGTCCCTCCCTTAAAAAAATAAACCTTACAACTTATCATTATTTACACAGACCTGTGCACCTTGGCATCATGGCTTTTTTGTCCCCATAAGAGCTGGTACTTCTGTCTACAAGGTACTAGATTTGGCAGCAAATTTCTTGGAAACAGGTCTTTTAGTGCACATAAATCATCTTGTTTTTTAATGGTTGCTTACTACTTAAAAAAGCAAAATAGCTCACTTTTTGCCTTCTGGCAGCAATTCAGCAAAATGGTTAAGTGCATATTTAACTTTTGGACATGTAAGTAACCACAGAGACTTGAATGGGGCTATGAAAGCATTTTGTAATAGCTTATTTTTAAAAAAAATGAGTATCAGATATAGAAGAAAAAAGAGTTTTGTACAAAAGAGTATATAGAATAGTAGATTTCCCAGGACTTCACTTTTTCCTCCATTTTTTTTTCTTATTTTATTGTATACTTTCCTTTTTACTTTTTGTGGCATGGGTTTTGTCCTGGAGCAGGGCTGGGAAGACATAAGAAAACATGGAAGTGGTAAGGGTAGTAGGAGTATGAATGCTGTTGCGTTGCACAGGATAAATGTATGTTTTACTGACTCTGTTGCCATCAGAAGTGCCTAAATGATGTCCTCCTCCCTCTCCAACAAATGTTTGGACTATGAATTCTGCGGAGCTGTACCTGAAAAAAATGCTTCAGCCTGGTTCCTGGGCCGCTTTGTTGTTTCTTCTTGTCTCCCCATGTCTGTGTTATCCCTCACACGTGGTAGGACACTGGTATCACTTCTATACTTAGAATAAACTCCTGCTTTAAGCAAACTTAGTCCAGATATAGGCATTCAGGTTGACGGTCTGGGTTAATTTTAAACATGGTGCATTCATTGTGACATGTTATATTCAGCTGGAGAGAAAGTGTTGGCCATGTGAGGAACTTGAAATATATAAAATTATAACTAGTCCAGGAATAGTATTTTGCACTCAATTAATTATTTGTAAAAAGTAGCTGAGGTTTGTTGCAGTTGTGTACAGAATTCATGTAATTCACAACAGTGCAAGTATTATCTGCACTGGTAATTATAGTGCAAGCACTTCTTCTGGAATGAAATGCTTCTCATTATGGTAATATAACTTGTCCTTTAAAAAATAAAGGAAGAAATTCCTCTGCTCTTGACCTACAAGCATACCTACTCCCAGGAGAATTCTAGTTTTCAAAGGAAGTTCAAGAAAAGTGCTTCTTAGTGGCTCTGTTCATAGCATATACCATTAAGTAAGTATCTATTTGGCTTCATTTTATTATGATTGTGCTCACATAAATCTTCTGGGGCCTGGCAGTTGTGTCCACTTCAGATTATTTTCTGAACATTTGCTCCAGGCCAAAATCTGTCAAAGTGATGACTGACATTGGGGATTTGGCAGGGGGCTGCTGGAGACTGCAATTCTGAGCCAGGGAGATTTTCATGCTGACAGCACCATCCATACTATGATAGTCTGGCTGAGCAGAAGCAGATGTTGTAGCCTCATTAGCCAGTTTCTGAAGCAAAAGTTTGTGATAAAGTTCATTTTGGGGGGTGGAATTTCTTTAATGCCGTATTTCCTAGAAAAGGAGGAAAATTTGTCAGCTTCCTTCAATGCACAAACTTCAATTAAAGCCTCTTAACCACTTATCTCTGAAGAGAGCTTTTGTATGGCCTGGAATCACACTGGAAAACTCATTTGTCATCCTCTACATTTTATTTAGGATATCTTCAAACAAGACTGTATTTGCTGCCTCAGAGGCAAAGCCTGAGTATCAGGTCTCCTCCAGAGCAACTTCTTAAAAGAGCTTTGACTTCTCAGGTGAAGATACTTTAACCTCACAGTCCCCTTCACGATGGACTGGGGATGGTACCAATCATCTCATCCTGACCACAGGGGTAAATCTTGCCTGTCCTGGGTAGTTTTTACACCAGTGACACGAAACTGCTCTCAGCACTGGGGAATTGGAGGTGAAATGTTTCAGCTTTGCCTGCTGCCTGTTTACTGTACTTACTAAAGGTATATTTACTGTGCCTGTTCACCAGTGAATTCTGTAAAAAAGGGCGTATCACTCCATAAAAAAATACAGACTAGACTGAACTGCAGCATCCATAAGAAATATCCTTACACCTCCTGCCCGCTGCAGACAGGATGATCACATTAGTCTCAAAGGCAAGGAGCTGTGCCGTCTGTTTTTGCATCAATCATTCATTCCTTAAAACAGCAGGGAAAGTGCAGGGGCAGTCTGCAGCCCTTTCTCAGAGTTCTGCAGCAGAGTAGTGCTGCAGCTGTAGTCCTGCTTAGGAAAATGTTTCAATTCCCCAGCGCTTCGTTGTTAACTGTGAGGCCAGGCACGTGAATTTACTTTTTTCTCCCAGTGCCTGAACCCAAAATATGACTTTGGCGACTTGGACACATATTCGCTTACCATTATTTTGTTAGGCTCTTTTGGACTTTTAAAAGTTCTGTCTTTTCTTCCAGTAGGTCGCACGAGATGTATGCACCATTTGATTGAGGTGTTGAAGAATCTGTGCACAAGAAAACTTAGTTTATGTGAAATACTGAATTATGTGTTCGCAGCAGGGCCTATGGAATGGCAGCAAGGACTGTACATTGCTCCCAGGGTCACGCTGTGTGTATGTTTGGGAACCTGGGTTCCCTGAGCAGTGTTTAAATGATTGTTATGATGGTATTTTTCAACCCTGCTGCTGCGGGAGACGAAAAACTTACCAAACAAAAAAAGCAAAAAAACAACAACAGGAGCAATAACAACAAAAATTTGCAAGGCCCAAAGGGAGATATTACATTTTATTTTGTTTATGTTAGGAAGCTAAAGCCTTGGGGCTGAGCTTCCATGCCACAGTTTATATCCTCAGAGTACTGTGGTGGTTGTGCTGACAATGAATATACTCCAGGTAGCTCAAGTAAATTCCTTGTACTGAGTGTTTGCTGTGTGTTACATGAGCATGAAGAAGGTGGGTAGTGTTTGCAGGACCTCACCTTTCTATGGGGGTGATTTTTAGCTTCTGCTCTTGAAAGCGTTCAGGAACAAGGAAACACCAGTGTGGGATTGAAGGGCAGGAAAGGGTACTGGAACAGTAAATTGGCATCAAAGATATTCTGCATGAGTGCCAGGAGGCTCCCATTGATAGAAAGGGAATTCAAGCAGCCTTGGATAAAGTTTAACAAGAAGTTCTGCAGTGTTATTAGCAATCCTTACATATTCTCAGAATTAATGTTGACCAGAAAACCCCCACCTAGAGTTACTAACTATTAAGACAGGGACTACCCTTGAGCATCAGGCCTTGTTTCAGTGTACCTGTACATCACTTGCAGATACATGTTTGGGGGAGCAGGAGGGGGACAAAAGCAAAAAAGCCAAACAATTTTACATCCTTTTTAGCTAGAACATCATCAGATGCTTTTTGTTTGTTGATTTATCTGTAACTATGATCTTTCTCTGTGAAATACAGCACCCTAGAAAAAGGGAAGAAAAGGAACTTGCAGTCCACTGAGTGTTTTTCTTGTGTCTTTTGCTCCTGACAGCCCTTTTGCCAGCCATGGCCGTTTGCATCTTATCTTGGTGAAGTGTCCTGGTTATCTGTTCTCTGTGCAAGGGCTTAGCATTCCACTGCTTTTTGCTTAATAAATTAAAGTCCGTGAGGGAGTAACACTGTAATACTTGACCATATAAGGGGGGTGACTGTTGTTTTAGTTCTGCTCCTTCAACAATATGCAGTTGAGGCCTTTTAAGGGAAGGTGGTGCAGTGAAAACATCCAGAAGCAGGGCGTCTATTTCAAATGATAGGTGGTGCCAGTGCTGATGCTGTCATTGCTACTGCTGTGAATTTCTGACAGGCTATTAGAGTTTCTCAGTTAAAATGAAAAAAAAAAAAAGGAGAGCAAGAAAGAGGGACTTGCACGCTGAAGAAAAAAAATTAACTGTTTAGTTTATGGCTCCTGCTAGTGAAGGAAGAGTAGGAATGAAGAGGGAACTGACCAAAGTTCAGCTGAGTTACACTTCCAGAACCTGAGAAGGAGCAAAAAGCTCCTCAGCATCAGCAAGAACAAGACACAGAAGAGTGGAAACTTCCTGTAGTGAGAATAGGATGGGGACTCTGCATAACTAAAAAGCCAATATTTAATTTTCAATAAAGTTTTAAAAATATTTTGCTTCCCTAAAGTAATTAGAATGCTGAAGAGGGAGTGACCTGGAAAAGCAGCTGTGGCAGCATGTTACAAGTGGTTCAGTTCTGGATACCACGTCATTACTCCAGAAGAAATGAGCCCCTGCAGTTTTAGGTCCATTTGCAAGTTCTGCTAAGTAAGCCTATCAGAGCAAAGATTATGCTCTACGGTCAGAGGGTAGCCAAGGCAGGATCTCTTAGAGAGGGAAATCAAAGAGTGGTGTGGACAAATGTAAGACCTCAGGACTGGTTCCGCAAGAGGGGAGCTGCAGCATTCCCCCTACGACGCACATCTCTAACCACAGCTATTTGCAACGTTGCATGAGACCTGTCAATGAAAGCCTTTTCTGTAGCGTTGTGACCTTTGTCTTCGAGGGGGTGAGCGGGCGTCGCGACTTCTGGCAGGATGACTCTCCTTGATGGGCTCATCTGTTCTGGGAAGTCACCAAAGTTTCAATGGGCCTGCAAAAGTTTCATGGGAAAGTCAGCTTGCCCTTGGCCATTTGTTGTATCTGAATGATAACTGTTTGGTAGGTCTTCTTTTGGCACTGGAGAGAAAGCTGCCTCTTCTCTGGCTTTCATTAAGGTGGGTCAAGGTAATTCTGCTGAAGTGAGTTGTGTTTTGTTAGTACAAAGCCACGGTGACTGAAAGATACCATCAAGGGACACTAGGCCTTTATTAGTCCTTCTGTAAAGAGTAGCCTGTTGCATGCACAGGCTGGAAAACAGGGAGAAAAAGGCCGTGTATGGGTGTTTTTTTGACCCCTCTCTGACCTTTTTCTCTTCATAAGAGAACAAATCTGTTCAATGGGAGGTAATCTTTATGCACAGTACAAGCAGGGTCATGTTTTTGGTCTAATGCCAAGTAAAATGATTTGGGCTATGGAGAGTTCAGTATCCTAGTGTTGAATCCTAGGAAGAATAACTAGGGCATTTTAATGTGTAGTTTTAAAATAAGCAACCAAGTTGCTTCATGAAGGCAGGTAAGTTCTTCACATTAGTCTATTAAGATCTTTTAAAGCAATTTTAGAAGTATTTTTTTGTTTGTTTTTGTTTTGTTTTCTGGCAGGAAATTTTCAAATGATCTGATCTTCACTGTGACGCTTATCTTCACATTAATTATGTTCATTATTACCTTTATTATGAACAGGTCAACTCAGGCTTTGATTGCTCTTACTGGAAAAATCAAGAATGGGCTTAACAGATCTGTGTTGATTCTAAACCCTTCCTTAGTGATGTTTTCTAGTGCTGAAACAACTCATGCTCCTTCTCACCGCTGTGTTTTGTTTCTTCTAATATTTAAATAAAAAGTGAAAGATCAGTATGTGTAGTATGGGACTAGGCTTCAAAGTAAAAACAAGAGTAAAGTTCTACAGTAGGAGGATGTATTTAACCATGTATGTAACCTTATAATATATATATCTTTAACTTTATTTTTTCTCCATCCAAAACCAGCTCCTGGTATTTTTTTTTTAACTGAACATTTCAGTTGAACGTTGAACATTTTAATTCAATGTTTTTAAGGAAAATATGTTATTGCAAAAAGAGCACTTCTTTCTTATTTAGATTTTTTTTCATCTGATTTGTGTTTTGGCATGCTGGGAACAAAACTACAATTGACTCTGACAAGTATACAATAATTAAAATGATTTTCCTTCAGTTTAGGTCCAAGTGTATACATATATACACCAGTTTAGCAAGAGATAACCCGTGCTATGCACGGGCACAAGAAACTTTATTGTACAATCTCATTGATGCAGTGAACACTTTAGTTGGAAGAAGGCAAGCAAGAGCACTGTTTGAAGTCTGTCCCATTAAACGTCTGGTATGATAATACCCAGAACCTTGTCCACAGTTTGCTCTATTGCTTCTACATAGTTCATTCTCACAGAACATATAAACACAGGTATATCAACTGCGTGGTTAGACATAAATAGACTGCTTTTACTTCAGATAGATGAGGAATATGAACCTGCTTACAAGGCATATTTTCCTTCAGGTTTTACTTTGAACTAATTGGAAAATACATTCCATCCATCAAGCTGGCCTTTTTGAAAGCTAACGCCTACACAGGGAATTCAGAGCTGGGGACTTTGTCCTGTCAGGAGCGCTGCTGCATCTGTGTCTTGATGCTGATGTATTGTGCATATGTATGTAGATATGTAAGAATATACCAAATTACTCTGAGATGGATGAGATGATGCATCCATAATATCTGTAAGTTAGATTTTTTTTTTGCAGCATCAACTCCAAAGCTCATTTTTTGAGAAAAGTAGTATCCTCTCTGACTAAGAGATCTCATATGAACAGTGAAAACATCATGGCAAGAACTTGATCTCCATTTGCAGCTCCCCTGGTGTAGGTGTCCAAAAATGCAGGTTCCAGTGGGAGCATAGAGAAGGAAGAAGAAAAAATTAAAATAATGTATATAATGTTGTGTTAAGGCACATAGCTAAAAATTGTTTGTTTGTTTTTAGCTTTATCTGCACTGAATCCAATTGCAGAATATATGTTTCCTTCCCGTGAGGTTATTTTCCTGTGATCTTCATTGTAATTTGTTGAATCTGATGGCAGCACGTTGTTCTTGTGGGACTTCCCATGGAATCCCCCTTTTGGTTTCTGTGGTGATCATTTGCTTTAATTGCCTGTAGATTGCAGAAAAACACATTCTGTGTTTATTGAGGCTTTCATCACTGATCCTTTCTTCTATGATATGAAAACAAAAAAGGATGAATTCAGTTTTTAGTGTGCCTTTTAAAGCTCTTATCCTCAGCCTGGTGATGTCACACAGTTAAAATGGGAAACTGAAGGATCTTGTGAAGTTACAAAGCCAGAACAAACATCCACTGGCTGCTAGGGACAAGTTTATGTATTCTTGAGATTAAAAACTAAATATAAGAAAGATTATTTAACAGCTTTGGGTATTGCTACAATAATCTGCAGCCCATGCAAACTGCTCTTCAAAGACAATCTACCATATTTTGCTATAGAATTCTGTTCATAAGCATATTATATTTGCTTGCTTGTTTGAAAGGCTTAGTTTAAAGTGAATCTCATGCCAACAGAATTAATAATTATAATTAAATAAAAAATTTAGAAAGGGGAAGAGCACTGATAAACCTTTGATGCTGATCAGTATAGGCCTGTGAGGCTAGTGGAATATGGAATAGGGAAAGGGAAATAAATTCCTTATCCAAAAACAGCACCAGGATTTGATAATGTTTCTGCAAGCATAGATATCCCTGCGTTATTGTTAGACTTGCTCAAGAGACTTGGGTTTGTTCTTCTCCGGTGTTAGCCCTTGTCTCCTGTTCAGTTGTTTTTTGCTTTTTGGCATTATGGCCCCTTTCCAAGTGTGTACTTATTATGACACAGAGATTAAATCTCTTTATGTTCTTGAGTTCTCGCAGAGCCAGCCAAACACCTGTTCAGCTCTGCATTGTATAACCTGCCTTATGCAATACAATTTCCAAAGGCCAAGTAATATCCTGGGTGCTATAAAAACACAGAAGGGGTACACTTGCCTCTGAGCGAGAGACATGGAAACCAAGCTTAAGCCCAAATCTTTCTATAACATTATTTTTTCTTCACATACCTTACTAGCTCCTTTTCAAATTAGTATCAGCAGTTCTTATGTGGTATCATTTATAAAACACCATTTTAGAGTTTATTATATAAATAGAAACATGAACATTTAGGCTGAATAGCTGGAGACTGATAGTAATGGGTATCTATTATGTGGGCAAAAAGGCAAGGTGAAGGACTCTCTGAAGACATGTCTTTTTCTGTTGATCAGGTGGCAATAGCAAGTCAGATTACTTGACCATTGCTGAAATATTATTTTCATATTTTCACATTTTCACATATTTTCACATTCACTACAAAAAATCAGACTGAAAATTTTAAGCATAAAATGAGAACAAGCAAATATGATTAGGAACAAAAGGAATGGTAATGGATAAATCCTCAGCTTGATATGGGTTTCTTAGAAGATCTGGAATTTTTTTTTCTTCTACTTTGCGTTTAGTCCAAGCAAGGCTTTTTTTCAGCAGAGTTTGTAACAGGAATAATTACCGGCTGGCAAGCTGAGGAAGGGAAAGCAGATCCAGCACATACAGTGATTTTATTTTATTCTTGAGAATACCAGCTGGCGAGCACTGTTGTATGGCCGTGTCACAGGATATGGGGAGAGTACTCAGGGCTGAGAAGGCTCTGTTCTGCTTTGTGGCATGTAAACAGCCCTGTCTTGTCCTGACTTTAAATACATGAATAGAAATAAAAGTGTCTCTCAAACATGTAGCTATCGGCCACCTGTATTTTATAAAGGGGGATACTTCAACATGTTATAACTTTAATGTATTAAATGTTAATATATTAATAGAGCATGTCTGTGTATCTGTAGTTCCCTAAGAATTCAAAGACTCTGATAAAGCCTATTTAGCTGAGCTTCCTTCCTTTACCAAAACACTACACTTAGACTTGCAAAAACATATCCAAGTTTTGGCTAAGTGAGGTTCTAAGGCAAGAATCAGCTCTGAACTGATTTTGATCCGTTCTCCTTTGTTTTCCTTCATAGCCCAACTGAGAGAACAAAAGAGATGCAGCAAAACCTAATATAGCACTCAGCAGATCTCAAACCCGTGCAAAATAAATAAATAAATAAAATCACTCTTTAAATTGTGTGATGTTTTTATTGTGTCTTTTCTAGAGTGGCTAAAGTAATGAAAGTTCCTGTGTATGAAACACCAACAGGATGGAGATATTTTTCCAATCTCATGGACTCTGGACGTTGCTCACTTTGTGGAGAGGAAAGCTTTGGCACTGGTAAGCAAACCCTAGTGAAAATTTTCCACAGACTTTTACGGACATTTTCTTGAGTGCCTAAAGTCAGAACCAAAAGAATCAGCAAATTAACTCTATTTTGTAGTTGAGCAAAGGACTGTCAGTTACTTATGTCTTGAGAGTCCACTTCAAACCTTGGTGTCTACATATGTAGAGGTTTGGAAAATGTAAGGAAATTCAGGAGCCCAAGGCCACATTGTTACTGTCTAGACAGCTTTTGGTCTTGCATGTCATACTCTTCTGACTTGAATGCGGAAGGTCCCACTGATCTCGCTGTAATGGTCTTTCATCGCAGACAGCAGAATTGATATGTCTAAATAAACTTGTTCCAAGCATTCCTTTTTTGGACTTCACAATTACTGGAACACACTTATTTTGTATTTTGATATGAGTTTCATGAAGTTCTTTTTTGTGGAATAAGTCATTGACTCTAGCTTTGCTAGGGAAATAATCACATAGTCAAACTTGGGTAGGAACTTTCTGTTCTTTTGATTAAGTTGAATATTCAGTTAGTTGAGGTCAGCTAGAGCTGGAGGCTGATTGTTTAAAACTGAGGACACCCTTCTGAAACTTGTAAGTCATAACATGCCTTGTTAAGCAATAGCCTCTCCTAAACTTTTCTGTGACTATGTGATGGAAGAATCAAGACTGCATTAGATTTGAGTATCTATCTGTAAGAAGAAAGAGGATTAAAATGAATAATGAATGCTTATTTTCCTTTGTGTTATGAATGTGAAATCCAGTTCCATAATTAGCAACCTGGATGCCTGGACTTGGCTCAGATTTGCATTGTTAATATGGATATATGTATCTTTTGGATAAATATTCTCAACTAGTGTTCCAAGAGCTTCTGAGTGAGAATTTTTAAAAGCTTGTAAAAAGGGGTATCTTCAGAGGCAGGAAGATCTTGTACCTTTTAATAAATGTTGTCACATTCTGCCATATCTTGCTCTCTTTTCCCATTTGCTAGGGAGATGGCTGGACCAGGGACTTTTTGACTCTCATGGATCTTTAATGCTTTCTCCATGGGGCTGTTCCAAACTTCCTCTCTGACCATTTAAAAAGTTCTCCTTTTTATGGATAAAATAGATATTTCCATGAAACTCAAGATAGCAAGATGACTTTATTAGCATCCAAATTATTTGGGAAAAAAAGTGCATACATCATAATGCTGAAAGAAGGTAAAGGTGATTTGTGACTCGAAGGAGCTTGAAGGAGCCTGATGTTGAATTCCCACAAACTGTAATAATCTGGGTATCATGACCCACTCATGGTCCATCTCCTTCTACCTGCAGTTTTGCCCATGTAGGTCTGCACAGCAAGCAGGGGTAAACTGAATGTGACATATGCCATGACAAAGCACCTCCACAAGGCTATTTCTGCTTGGGAGTCAGAGCTGCATCCAGTGATGCTAATGTGTCGTTCTTGCAAGCGTGTCACATTTCAGAAGGGAAAAAAAGACTTTGGTTCATTAGTAGAGCCCTGGCTTTAAAAGAGATTTGTCAGGAAAACTCTATGGTGCCTTTATAAACAAACAACCAAGCAAACACGGTGTTTATCTGTCACCTTGAAAGCTTGACTCGACATCCCTGTTGAGGTGTTGCTAAGTGGACTGTCCCCAAACATTAGTGGACTTTAGCAGGGCAAAACAGTTATATGGAAACTAAAATAAGTGTTTTCAGGGCTGTGCTGACTTGCTGAAGCTCTGGGAGCGTCGCTGCTCTGTGTTGGTCTGACTTCCTCTACCCAGAGTAGCAGATGGTTGTTGGAGGTGGGAGACAGGACAGGTTTCTCACCAAGGTCAAAGGAAGGGCTGTTGCGCTTGCCTGCTCTAATAAATAGGCAATATATTCTTGTAACCTTCCCTTGTATATTCTTGTATCTTATGCCTCCCTTTCCTTGACTGTTTTCTCTTCACTTGCCTCCTTTTGTGCAGCTCTGGAGCAGCTGTATGTTGTGCTATAGGCTCCCTTCCCACTTTTCAGCTCCCCTCTCCTGACCTCACTCCCGTCTCTGTGTTCCGAGCCTTCTCTGTGATCCTGTCTTGATCTGGTTCTCCGCCTCTCTTACCCTTAATCCTTCAGATTCTTGGTAAATCCTGCCCCTTGTCAGCTGTGAGCGTGCCGTCTGATTCAAGGGTTGGCCAGCATCTACAGCGCTGCTTAACCTGTGCATCCTGGCCCAGCCTGGTGAGAGGAGCTTTGCTTTATTCATCAGCAGTGCAGAAGGTGCCCCAGCCCTGCATTTTTGCTCATGTCATCTAAAGACTGATGTGTAGCCCCTGGGCATCCAGGCATCTGGGCATCCTGACAAGTTGAGGGCTGGGTTTTAGATTTCTCAGTGTGTACAGGTTCTGCTCAAATTAACATATATGGTTTACAGGCAATTATCAACAACTGTGATACATAAAGTTTGTTTTTCTACCTGCCTTAGTTTCCTTATTGTCTGTAAGTTGCATGGAGCAGTCTGAGAGCATCTCATATGCCAGGAGGTATATTTGTAACATGCAGGCTGGTTTGCTGATGACCAATACTTTAGTAATGTGAACTGATTTTAGTATTCAATAATTCTCTTTTTTTTTCATTTCTTTTCATACTGCCCTGAACTGCATGATCCTGACCAGATTCTTCTGGTGCTGGGCATTGGAATCAGCTTTACATCTTCCTCTCAATACTCTCTCTTCAGGAAAGTGAATCTTGGCATTACTCTAGCATGCAATGCGGAATATTTAAAAAATATACCATATAGCTGGTCAGAGCTAGGAACTTACTGTTCTGTGCAAGAGAAAAGGGCTTTAGAGATCCACATGCTAATGTCAAACTAACCTGACAACACTGAGAGTGACTGGTTGTATATCCAGGTGATCCAGCCCTGCTGGAATTTCCATATAGTAGGGAGCTCTGGTTTTATAACATAAGGGATTTTGCTGCAGTAAATAAAAGCAAATTTTCTGCTATAAAAGGAAAAAAGATTCTGAAAACATCCCATAGGGCTGTGTTTCCCAGACTTGTTTTCTGGCAGCTAATCTTGGAACTGAACCAATGCTTTAAAAACTTATTCCATTTTTGTAGTAGTGTGGGGAGCTTGTCAGATGAGGTTAGTAGCTTTCTGGTGCTATGAGTAATGCCCAGCACACAGGTCAGAGAAGGGCATCAGCAGCAGCAATTAGAATCCAAATTTCATCAGCAAACTCTTAATCAGAATTAAAAGAGCTCTGTGGTTGATTTGTCTTCCCCTCGTGTAAGCTGCTTTGGTAATTGCTGCATTCTTCATAAATTTGCATGCTTCATCCCCAAACTTCCATATGTCAGTAACACTAGCGACCTTCTTCTGCAAGGTGATGTGGAAGAAGTGGAGAGCATAAAGATGTTCTACTGCTAAAAGGAATGAAAGACGTAAAGAGACGTAAAGATGTAACTCTGCCAGAGTAATGCAAATCTAAAGTAATACTATTACTTTATGATATGCCCCTCAAATCTTCAAAATGCCAAAAACATCAAGAAGATTCAAATTTCTGGAAGATGGACTTAGAAGATGTGAACAGTGTTCACAAAAAAAGCCTGAGCCTGCATACTTAATACTGGTTTTTGTATTCAGAAATCGCATTAACAGAATGTAACACGCCAGAGAGAATTGACCGGTTCAGGGGAAAACAATTTATTTTCTACACGCATAGATTGCCTATGAGTCCCACAGCTTTACAATAGCAGGAAAAATGATAATAAGAATATTTTTGCATGGGCTTTCTTTCTTTCTTGGACTACTGATTCTCAAGACTTCAGTTTAAGCCTGTTTAAATTGAGTACATATTTATGAATGGGAACATGTTATGTCATTTTTTCCCAGATTGTTTACTCTGAGCGTGGCCATAGCAATTGATGGTTGCAGTAGTTAAAAGTAACTTTGGCTACAGTTTTAACAGGCAATGTGTGACAGGTTACCCTAAAAACAAGCTGTCAAAGTAGTAGCTATTATTGTAATTTCCCCCATCAAAAGTAAATTAAATACAAATATAGGATAATCAGAAAGTGGCGTGTTGATTCCAATCGTCTGTTCCCTCTTCCTGCCTCAGCTCCTTAAACAGCGATCAGAAGTCACTAATATTTGGATGCCTGAGGAAAAAGTACCCTTGAGATCTGAGGATTGGTGCTGGGGTTGTTGAGGGCCTGCAGCAAGATACAGTCAGTGCCAGTTAGGAATGCATAGTTGCAAAGCAGCTTTTATTTAAACACTTTTCAGAAACCAGTTCTGCTGCTTTTGATCCCTGGCTATAGATGCTGGACCAAATAAATATATTATTAGCTGACCTGAGGTATTCTAGCTAGATTCATCCGAAATATTTAAAGGTATCTGAGCTCAGCAGTAGGAGTAAGTGAGAAAGAGAGTGAGCAAAGGCGCCTGCAGGCAAAAGATAAAGTAGCTAAAAAGCAGAGTTTTGGTAAAGCGTTTTAGTGCGCTAGAAGAAATAAAGGCAATAGAAATAATGCACGTTAGAGTAGCAACCCAGCTAACAGATATGCTGGCGAAACAAAAGGGAGGGAATAAACAAGCCCTGAGAACTTCCAGTTGTCAAGTTTCCACCTAGTAAGAACTTAACACGGACACTTCTTATCCACACGGGTTTGTAGTTGCTGTATGACGAAAGAAGTAGCGTTTTTAAGCAGTGGTTGTTCATTCTGGGCCTGTTGTATTTGCATCCAGGTTTTTGCCTCTGGATTGCTTTCATCCGGTGTTTTCTTCTTCCACAAAAGCAACAATCAGTTTGTCGTCCTGAGGGACGTACAAGGACCTAGCACATGCCAAAGCTGCTAAAGGGATCAGAAGAATGGTACATGTATACACTCGCCCCTCTTCGTGGAGATTTATGAGCTTCAATCGTGCCAGCACAGGGCTTGGAGCACAACAGAGGCCATTCCAAAAATTCCTCCTGCCCATGTTTCACCGGACCATTTAGGTTCAATAAAACATACTTGAAGTGTTTGCTAAATCAAAGTGCATCTCTTCTTCCGTGTTTAGCCCAGACCTTTGCACAGCTAACATGATGTATAGACCATTTTGCTGAATGAATGCTGGGCCTTTCACAGAATGGTTTGATGGCTTGCAGTCTACAGAGTGTTACACAACAGAATAAATCACTACTTGCACTGGAACAGGCTGCTGAGATACTTAGCTCCATGCTGTATCTCCACTTACTGCAAGTATCTGTTCAGACTTAAGCAGCTGAAGTTTCTGGTAATATCAGCGAGCAGAGGTGGTTTCAAGACTTTGATGAAACTGAAATTTTCAGTTCTTGGAATGAATGTCTAGGGAGATTAAGAGAGCAAGGAGGAGCCATGGTGGGACAAACTTGCAGCGCAGCAGAAGCCACCAGGAGCCACCACCGATACTGGCCCTTATGGTGCCCAGAGGAGTGATGCTGCTGCCAGAGGAGCGATGGATGTGCGTGGGAAGCTGGAGCTATGGGCTGGTTTAGCACTCTCTGGTTTAGCACTTGCAAAGTGCAAACAGACCTTTTTGGCCATGGTAAAGCAGTCGGGACCATGCTGTCTGCTCTGTAAAGCTGACCTTAGCATCTGCAGGCCTCATTCCCAGCAGAATGCCTATGGAAGGATTCCTTCAGCAGCCAGTTACCATAAAGGGGGAGCAGAAAAGGTGAGGAGCTGATGGTTTGAAGGGCTGACTTCCTGTGGAGTGGCATTTTGCTTTCCTTCCTTATCTGGAGTTACTGCAGAGCCCTGATAGCTCACAAATAACCCTGCCCTTTTTATTCTGTTGGTTGGCGCTCCATGCTGGAGACTCTGGAGAGGGAATGCAGAGAGCTGCTGCTGCAAGAGCAGCTCCTAAAGGCCAGGCCTTTGCTGTAGGCCGGAGAGGACCACTCTTGTCCCAAGGAGATCACTAAGTCTCTTCCAGTACACATATTGTCCAAGGGACTTCAAGTTAGTCAGGAGGTACTTGTGAATTTGTTGTACTTTCTTGCACAGATTTCGATAACGTGAGACTAGGCAGAAAAAGAAAATGGTTCAGCTAAGACTCCAACCAAATCTGGCATTATGCCTTGGTAATAGCTCCAGATTTGACTTGTCCAGTCAAGTTTCTTGAGTCTGTTAGAATCAGACTGTACTCATCTTCAGTATCTACTGAAGTGTCGGGTAACTTAGACCTTACTGTGTTAATTTTCAGGAATTAATGTTTCCCTGTGATTATGGGGTACTGTGATTTAAATACGGATTTCTTGTGATTATGGGATACTGAGATTTGGATACAGATTTCCACAAAAGTTTGTTCTGAATTAACCCAAGGAAGAGGGCAGTTAATGAGGCATCCAAGAATCTTGCCATAAAATAGTCTTTTGTTAGAAAATACTGATTTCATTGAAACTTTTTGCTGACTTACTTGCGCACTCCAATATTAGCTGGCAGAGCTTCATGGAAGCTGGTCCAGATATGTTACATGTTTCTATCAGAGCATTGCTCCAGATTTTGCAGGTTCAAGTCTGTGCTCTTTGCATTTGTGTGAACCTGTGCTTCCCATATCCAAAATACATCCTAGAGAGTATGGGTACTCCTGAAGTGTTCTCAGTAACCACTGCTGGATCATCTTCTCTTTTCATGAATATAAACTTGGGAAGGGATTTAGATCTGAGCATTCAAGCATCTCTATCAGTGAGTGATACGGAGAAATACTGAAGTGGGGGAGTACTGTTTTCTGGTGTGGATTTTTTTTTTTTTCCTGAGGAACATTTTTCGGACTCTTGGTTCTTACTATGATGAGAGCTCATGAATATTTTGTAAATCTTCATCTTTCACAGAGTGAGAAAATTGTTTCCCCTCAGCCTGACAGATGAGCATTTGTCGAGATAAGGAGATGTTGTTGAGCTTCTCCCACATAACTCAGAGCATTCTGGTTCAAGACCAAGGGTTTGCATATCTGACCCAGTTCTGGGAAACACTACTAGATATGTGAAAACACCCTGTATGCCAGTGAGCAGGAGTCATGGTTAAAATGTTTTCCCACTCTACCACTTCCCTCCAGTGCCAACACGCACCATTAAACAAACACTTCACGAAGCCTCCTGGCCTAGTTTGCTTGATTGCAGCAATACCAAATAACGTGCTTTACTTTTATCTCCTTAGGGTCCGACCACCTTCGAGAGAAAGATGGACTGTGGGCTGTGCTAGTTTGGCTTTCAATTCTAGCAGCTCGAAAGCAGAGCGTGGAGGAGATTGTCAGGGATCACTGGGCAAAATTTGGCCGGCACTACTATTGCAGGTGAGAAACACGACAAAATGAAACAGGAGCTTGTGCAGGCACTAGTGCTAGTCCTCTGCAACTGTGGTTTGATTAGCTGAGCTCAGCTGCACTTAGGTGTGTGTTTGGTCTGTCCAACTGTGCCACAAAATTCTGCCACAACTGCCACTGTTCTGCAGACAGTTTTATCCAAAGATTAGGTGTCAGCAAAAGGTATTTACTTAACAAAGGAACAGTGTGTTTATTATTATTTCAATACATGAGTAACTGATTTTGCTGACTCCAAATGGGATGTATGGAATTATTTACATGTGGAATCAATACAGGTAGTGTTTACATAGTGTAGAAACAACAAATCAACATCTTAGCAAGATTTAGTCATGCATTTCTTTGTGTATGTGCTTCCATTTGACAATACAGTTTTAGTCATAACTGGAAATATGCCATCTTTTAGCTTAGAAGACCCTTGATATCTAGACATTGACTCATTTTTAGTAGGATCTCAAAAGGGAGAATTCTCATAGGCATTTACATGACACAGATGTTATTTTGGCTTCTGCATCGCTTCTGCCTCTCTTTCTTTCTTCCTCACTTCCTTCCTCCCTCAAAATATACTTCATCCAGTGCAGGTTATATATCCATCCCATTTTCATACAGCATTCTTAGCTGAGTTTTTTTTCCCTTGGCTATTGAGAATTGCCTTGACTGTGTCCTGCAGCTCAAAAGGCTACAGTGATGTTTCCTGTGCTTTGGAAACCATGCGTTTTCTAAATGGCTTCTGCTGACTCAGTCAGGTGGCTAGTGCTGAGCAGTTCTGCACACACAGGCAGGTTGCATGGGACTCAGTTCATGTTCAGCTGGGTTAATTTCCAGTGGGTATTTCAATAGCCCTCCCTGTTTTTTTTAAGTAAGTCAAGCAGTAAACCACTAATTCCAAATATATTGAGTTTTGTGAGAACAGATTTTTTTTTCAACAGGACTTATTTCTTGCTTCTACTTTTTTTTTTTTTTTTTTTTTTTTAATGCAAGGTTTGATTATGAAGGCTTGGAACCCAGAACTGCCTATTTCATAATGAGAGACCTGGAAGCTTTGATCACTGACAAGTCATTCAGCAATCAGCAGTTTGCTGTGGGTAGCAATATCTACAGTGTGGAAAGAACAGACAGCTTTGAGTACATGGATCCTGTGGATGGCACTGTGACCAAAAGACAGGTAGGAGTGTGGTGACGGGGTAACAAAGTTTTACAACTTTTCAACACATTTTTTACAATGTCATTTCCAACCTGGAGCTGACAAGCTTCAACTTTCTTTAATTATGAGATTGTAAACCAAAATTTCCACCAAAGCATTGAAAACGAAACATTGTAGAATATGTAGCAGGTTTTTTCTTTCTTTCTTTTTTTGAGTGCTTCATAAATACTGGCAAATGAGTGGTCTGTTTGACTAATTTTAATGTAAAAGGGAGGAATCCCTATAAAACTTGTCTCTACTACATCAGCTTCAAAGACAGTGGATTGACCATGGGACATGATTTTGTTTCAGATTTTCCACATAACTCATTAATATCCATTAGCAGGCCAAATTTGACTGAAATAAGTATCCACAGATGTTGGATACAAACATCTGTACACACTGTACTCATCTACTTTCGTTTACTTCCTTCCAGAAAAGATGAATTATCAGTTCCTGTAAGATAATGTTGTTCTTGTCAGCAATAATCATATGCTCTTTCATGACTGAATGTTACTCCTTCCCATTGGCTTTTCAGCATATTCCTCTCTTTCTTTTCCTTCTAAGTTAGTTTATAAATTCTGGATATAATCCGGGGCAGACTCATGCATCTATAACTTATTAATAATGTAATGTATGGGGCATTAAACTGGGCTATGTCAGGTGAAAAATGCATCAGATCACACACATATTTCGGTTACTTGCAGTTTCACCAGCTTGTTTCAGTTATGTTGATCACTAAGGCTCAAAAATGTCAAAAAGGAATCCTATGTATGTTAAAATGAATATTCTGTAAAAACTGGGGAAAAACTATTTTTTCCAGAAGAGGCAGTGCCGGAACTTGTTCTTGAGATAGTGCTTTATCTTTATTCAGAAACAATGGGGTTTTTTGTTTGCTTCTCTTTTGTTTTTGAGAAATGTTATTAACTCATGACTTTTGCTGTAAGGTCCAGAAAATGGTGGAGACAAATAAAAATAAAAAATTAAGAACTCTCAGTTTCTGTGCTCTTCCTGAATTAAAATCTTTGTTAGTTCTGAAATCAGCGTGATTGTTCACAAAAGGAGATTCTGAAGTCAGGTTTTTGTTGTTGAACTCTCTTAATAATTAGTTCCAGGTTTCCAGGTTGCAAATGTCTTGACTCTAAAGCCAGCTTTGACAATCTGGCCCTAAAGGCTGCTGTTTCCCTAGTACGTGACTTTTCCCTGGCGTTTAGGATTACTGTTTATAGGGAGAACATCCACTCCCCTTTCTGGAGTATTCTGAGCTGCATGGCGGGAATCCTAGTCCTATAGACAAATATCAGCTGTCATCACCCCGTTGTAAAAATTAATATTGTCAGGCATTGGTGTCTGAGAAATGTAGAATGAAGGAAATAAAGAGTTGAAAAATAGTACACAGAGAAATAATGACTGAATACTCATTGTGCATGTATGTATGTTGTATAAGAATCCCAGGTACTATGAATTTCAGCATCGAATGGTCTAGAGATGTTCTAGTTTGGTGGAGCATTTTGACATAATATAGTGGAAAAGAATGAAGTGTTTATAACACTTTATTTCTGAAGACCATGATTTAACGAGTGGTTAGATTACAGAATCCCATGTGCTAAGGCAGCTGATCATGTCATTGTGGGTATTACTAGAGCTAGCTGGAGTATGCAAAATGCCCCGATAAGCACTGGAAGGAAAGATATGCACATGCTTTGATGTTTGTGGTTCATTGTATTTGTTTTGTGCAAATATGTTAGACTCCCTTCCTTCCTTTGATTGATATTAACGTTACGTACTTTGAGCAATTGATCCTAGGTGAGTTAACCATTCAAAACAAACCATGACAAAATTGCAAAAATCCTTGCTTTTATTCTCTTTTTCCTCACTGTCATAAAGTTAAGAATAACTGGTCATCACAGAGAGACAACCCATTGCTGACCGCACCAGACCATAGCATATGGAGCATGTACTTCTAAAAATCTCTGAGGAAATCTCAGTTCTTTTGAAGTCAACTGGGAAACTCCCGCTGACATTTCTGGAGCAAAGATTTTATCTCAGAACTCAAAACGTTGGCTTAGTTACAACTATCTGAAAGAGAAAGTTCTCAAACTATTAGAAAAACAAGCTCTAAATCTCGGAGAATATTAGATGGATTAGTGTTGCATTGAAATTGCACTGATATAATAATAAAAAAATCCATTGCATTGAGTAATATTAAAAAGCAATATATATTGTTATACTAGCAGCTAAAACCAATTTATGGAATCACTAAATTTAGAGAAGGACCATATCTCTTGGGTCAGCTAATCCAGTCTTTTACCCATGTGGGATATTTTTCTGTTATGCATTTTCTTGCATTAGTGGGCAATATCAACCAAACAATTCTTTATATGGTGCTAAAACTGTTTGAGCACATACCTGATGAAACAAAGTTTTGTGTTCTTGTTTTATCATGTTAGAGAGCTATAATGCCGACATCAGTGTCTTCCTAGGCAGCTGCAGATAGAAAATGAAAAATAAAATGCTTCTCTCTTTAATCCTCGTTGTTTTTGAATTGCTTCTAGCCCCTCAGACAAAAAAGCAACAGTCTCTGCTCATGCACTAGCCACTTGCCAGCATCAGAACTCAACAGGGAAATAAAGTTTAGTGGTATGGCAGAGGTGGCACGTAGCCTAATATTTACAGGAAAGGAACTAGATTCGACGTGAGTGTAGAATAGGGAGGGAATTAAAGCGCTGCAACTAGTTAATGATGGAACTTAGATCTTTGGCTTTAGTAGGAACAAGTTCATCCGTCTGACCTTGCCGCTCTACAGCCTTTATGCACAGACTGTCTGTTGACACTGGATCCTAGCATTTGACCTGTGGAAGGAAATGTACATATATAGGGAAGGAAAAGGGAAAAGAGAAGAGAAAAAGGCAATTAAGATGGAGGCAAAGAGCACATTCACGGTGGATGAAAAATAAAACTTTTTTAATTCTACATGCATCTTAATGTGCATTAATTACTATGCTTTAAATTAACACTGTAAGTTAATTTTCCTGAGTAGTACTACAGAATTTTTTGAAGTCTCAGGGAATCAGAACAGAGCAAAGCAACTAGAACAGAAAAACCAGTTCTTGTTCAAGTTCTCCAAGAAAGTTCTTGTTACGAGGAGAGGGACAGAAAATAGGAGACTGTTTCTATTCTTCAGAAGTGAAGTAAGGGCAGTAAGTCACAAAAGAAGAACTGAATTCAAATCGCTCTTCCTTGCACTTTTCTTCTTCTTCTTTTTTTTTTAGAGCAATAAATGGAGGTTTCTAAAGGTGCTGCTCTTTTTCTCTTTTTCCCCTGTAGGGCTTGCGGATTGTTTTTTCGGACGCTTCCAGGCTCATCTTCAGGATGAGTGCTTCTAGCCACGTGCGAGCTACCCTCCGGATCTATGCAGAGAGTTATGAGAAGGATCCTAGCCAACATGACAAGGAACCACAGGTAATCCAAAAATGTTGTAGTAAGACCTGCAAAAATATACATTTCTGACTTGTGGAGTCATGACTTTCCAGCAGATGCTCACAGAGGTGTTAAGTACACTACTGAATATTTTCTTAGAAGTGCTAAAGGCAAATTATATTGGACATTGTGCCAGAACTATTAAACATGCACAGGAAACATCAGAAAACCTTGGTTTGGAGACAATATGAGACTGGGGTGTTTATAGTAGTTATAATGGTGTAGATTGAAACTCTAGAGACATTTTGGAAATCTGCAATGTAGGATCTTCAAACAGGGGAGGTCCATCCAAGAAGAGGGCCAAGGGATAAAGAGAAAAGCAATATATTCATGTTTAAATCCACCCAGGTGTGGAAAATGTGACACAGACAGAAAGCTCCTTTTGTTTTTTTTTAATGGCGTTGGTTTAGTGCAATGCCATAATGACTGTGACATCTCCAACAACAAGTATTGCCTGAATTTTGAGTGACGTTTTGGCTTTACTCAAGTCTTTCAATGCTATCTTTTCATAGCTATATAGCTTTTCATAGCTATATATAGCCTTGAATTTCCAGTCATGGTATCTAAGGAATATTGGGACCTTGAGGTGTACCACCACGTTACCTGACTGTTAGCATGAGCACGCAGGCTGTCCTTCATTATCTGCAAGAACTGCCATGGGAGCTGTTTACAGTCTGAAATGTTTCACAGATCTCAGAGTATGATCCCGCAAATAGTTATATTATAGCAACTGAAGGGCTAGTAACACCTACTTTGGGCTGAATAATGAACAAGCAGATTGGGAGGGTGAAAATAGAACCACCTTAACCCAGTATATTAGACCATAAAACACAGGGCTGCACAGGTAGTCTCCAAATCAGAAAGTCTGTAACAAGTGGTGGATGATCTGGGGAAGCTTTGGACACTTGTCGTGTTC
>NW_010589800.1:57472-110798 GCF_000705375.1 Tinamus guttatus
CCCTAAGCACCCACTGTGCCACACTGAGACAGAACACCGGGTTACGTTGACCCGTTCTATGCTGTCGGTAATAGCTGTGATGCTTCACGTGCCTTGAGTGCAGCTCCAGGGTCTGTGGAGAGGCGTCTGCACTCTGTTGCTCAGCTTTTTGTCTACTCTTCACTCTGTTCAGAACCAGTCAGTGCGTCGTGTTACCCTGAGGCTTGTAGGGCCAGATGTGCATATTTGCCTTCCGCAGCTCCTCACTCCCCATGGATTCTGTATGACTCCCAGGTGTCTTTAGGATGTTTCCTTTGTGGAAGAGGCTGAACGTTAGTTTTACGATTTCCTCCAGGGGTATCGCCAGAGCAAACTCATGAGTTTCTGAAAAAACTGAAGTGGGGAGACATCCACCCCCTCTGCTTTTAACTGCTGGAATGGTGAAGACACCTCAGATCAGTGGAGTTATCTCTGCATTTTATTCTTTCGAATATATACATAAATGTGCATGCACAAATGTTGTGAAGGGCATTTTTGCTCAAGGCAAATGTTTGCCATTGGTTTTTCATCAGAGCCTCGTGGTTAACTTAGCAAATTTCTTTTTTTGTCATTAAAGAACTGTATGCCAGGTGTGTAAAACTGCTTCCATTTCTCCAGCAGTTTTGCAAATTCAATTCCTGCAAGTATGCTTTATTTGTTATTTCTTAGAGTAACAATTTGCATCTTCAGCCTGAATAGCTCTTCGGAAAGGATACACACGATGTGAAGTTTCCAGCAGGAAAAAAGGAGTGTGAGCAATTTAAATGTGATTCTGGGTGTTCAAGTTATCACGTGATTTAGACGGCTATTGCTAACAGGGCACTATATGTATTTTGACCAAGGAAGAGCACTGATACAGCACTAGTCACACCTGCAGTCAAATTTTCTTATAGCACAAACTACTTAGTGTCTATAGCTAGGCCAAGTATAAATATGGCTTAAACGTGGTTCTTCGCCTAGGTAGGCAAGACATAGACTAAATGAAAGTAAGTAATTGGAGGAGATGGTCATTTCCACTCACTTAACAATAATGTGACATAGAATCATAGACTCATAGAATCATGGAATCATGACTTATGACACAAGAAGTATAGATGTGCCTCCGGTCTAACAAATCCCAAAAATAGATTTATTTCCACAAAATGAAACAGTAAAACATATACTTGCAGTATTCCTCTAGCTGAGCTTTTACCATGTCAGGGTATACACCATACAACCAAATATGCCCATTTAAGTGTAGATGGTCTTTATAGTTAGGCAGATGACTGCACCTAACTACTGTATCGCTGCACCCTGCCTGTGGCAGCCTGTCAAGAGTAATTCCATTTCTTCTGTATAACATAAACCAAGAAGATAGATAAAATTATTTTCTGCTTGCTTGTGTAAGTGAGCATTTGGTTGCTTTTGCTCTCCAAACCACCTTCTCCCCGTGCTTTTTTTCATTATTTGCACTGACTTTTGAAGTAAAATGCTTTGCATTACTCCAGGTTTCTGCCCAGTTACAGTATTACTGTGTTGAGTATCAACACAAGGTGTTACCAAAGTAACTTGAGAAAACACCTTGAGACACCATTTTGCCCCTTACAAGCAAGAAATCTTTCTGTCTTTGTAGTGTTCATTTTCATGAGAAATTGCAGAGCCATTTTGTAGAGTCATCATGGTTAGCTAGTTTCAGTGTGCTACTATCAGCATCCAGATTTTTTTTCCTTTCCTTTCAGATCAAGCCTTTTTCAAGATAATCAGCCAATTATTTGGCAGTTTTCAAGCTTTCCTAGCTTGTTTCTCTTTGACAGCTTCACTGCTGACGGTGAGTCTCCCACAGATAAACAGGAGTCCAAAACACATCTCAGATCTACAAACATCTACATGCTGGCAGTCCTAAAACACCAGTATGTCGTTATGGGGCTTCATGAGACACATGTTGATGGGGACTACTGCCAGTGCAAGGGCATTTTACTAGCGCTAGGAGAGTGCTAGCTGGAGGCCTTACCTCGATTCAGAAGCCAACAGGAGCCCTGACATAGTTTGAAGTACTGTCAGGGCTACTCAAACCTGTAACATCGAATTGTGGCCCATTGATGCCAAGGGGGGCAGCATGAAGGGGCCCGTTGATGCTACTGAGCAGTGAGACCAGGACTCAGTGAGTCTCTCCTCAAGCTTTGCTGTGCTTCAGTATTGTGTGGCTCTGCACAGCTCCTGGAGGAACTGCTGGTTTGCAGACCTCATTGCCATTATGTGTGTTATTTTCCTTGAGAAATACTCAACAGAGGCAGAGACAGGAAAACCAGAGGTGGAGAGAAGATTGGAGAGCCTTTTGTTCCAATTTATATGTAAGCCAAATAAAATGGGCTGGTTGATAAAAAATACTAATAAGAAATAGCTAAGTAAGTGCCTCCAAAATCTGTATGATTGATAGTACTAAAATTAGTACTAGTTTCCATCTAGGTTATATTAAGCAAAGCCAATTGCTCCACCAACAACATAAAAGATGAGGCAATAAATGACAGTAGTGAAATGTGCCAGTGATTGGAAGTCCAAAGTCATAGGAAGTGTGAGTGCAATCTAGTCCTGAGCAGGCTAAAATAAAGTCTTCAACACAATGTTGAAGCCTTTCTTAGGATGGGAGTGTTAGAACATTAAGGGATGAAAAGGGAAACACGAGCCATTAATGCCTTTCATGAGTGGTTTCTGCGTATTGCTAAAAATGCGTCTTTCTAGCTAACTTATCAGATTTTAGGAAAGAGACAACTTCTCTGGCTTTTACCAATCAAATAGGCAGCTAAATAGCAATTTCAGCAGTTTTTTTTTCTTTATCTTTCCATGAGCTTTTATCTGAAACCTTGCACCTTTATTCACTGTCTTCCTTCTTTTTCTAAATGTTACTGAGTTTATTAGTTGTGCTAACTTTAACACAAATGGAAAAGCTAGAGATTAATGGAATGGTGTGAAGTGCCAAAATTAGCATTTATTGACCTTTAGGTTAGTTTAGAGCTTCATTGTATTGCTCCTAAGATACAGATCCCAACTGATGTCCAGTATCTCCTAGTCCTGTGCCTAACTGGTCCCTACCTGGGTATGCTGTTGAACTTGGATAAGATTTGAGCGGGACGTTTTGAATACAAAGACCAAAAGGACTGAAGTTTCCAAAATGTTATTTCAATGGCAAGTAGCAGAGGGAAAAACAAACTGGTTCTGAGGTGGAGAACCAGTATTGGTTGTATTTTGTATTTTAATATGTTCCTGTGAAGTGATTGTTTATGATACGATTTCTTCCAAGACCAGGGAACTGGAATCAATAAAGCAGAAATCTGTTTTGCTGAATGTGAAGTAAAAGGGATAAAATTAAATCTTCCTGTAAGTTACATTTATAATCCTTAAGCACAAGTGCAGTTTGCTGCTCTTCCTTACTCCTTCTGAAGTATGGGGTCTTTTAGCATGGTTATGGCTGACTCTTAAAGCATGTGGTATGGTTCAAAGAGTTCTTAGGAAGTTTGCATTACAATTCAGAAGGTTTTCTTTGAGGAGAAGTGGGATATGGGGCTTTCTGTTTGATCTGTTATCTGTCTGATCACTCTCATGTAACTCACGCTATTCAAATAACTTGACTTGTGATTCTGCACAACACCACACAACAAATGACTTTAAACCAGTTGAAAATAGAAAAATAGAATAGTTTGTTCTCCTACTATGTTAGGAAAGTAAATTGTGTGAACGGAATTCGTGAATCAAATAAATTCATTAAACGTAATCTTCAATCTGAGCTCTATGGACATACTGAAAACAACGACGATGAAACCCACCATGACCTGTAACAAGGTCAGATTACTACAAGCGCTGCTCAGTATGTATTTTCCTCCTGCCCTTTTCACCTTCTCACCACTGATACACACGTTCCTCTCTATAGAACAGCTGCAAAGGCCAGAGCAGCTGACCCTTGCTAGTGGTTTTTTTTTTTATGAGCTGGTGGGCAGACCGTGCAGGAGCGCAGGGACATCGGTTCCCCTTGCCCAGGCACCGACTGTGTCTCTTCGCTGAGGTGAAGCCCAGTGCTGTGGTGTTAAGAGACCAGGTAAGTTTGTTCTGCACGTAGCCAGGTTATCCACATTGCCCAGATCCTCAAGGACTGATGCAGACCTTACCAGTGACTTCTCTTTCTGGAATTCAAGATCCCACAGTCATCCGTGCACTACGTAGACATGCTGGGCTGCGTATTTAGCCCTCACAACATAAGCCCTGATGGAGACATGGGCCTGGTGCCAGGCAGCAAGCATAGTCCTGTGTGGTGACAATGCTGGTCTCACTTTCCAGCTGTTTTGGACCATTCCTTGTGTCTTCTGTCATAGGAACATAGCACTGGAAGTGCTGGTTTGACTTTTAAAGTGCATGACCTCCAAGGTTGCTTATGATAGTTAAGGCCACAGGGATGTGCTTAAGGGATCCCTCCCTGTCTTTTTTTTATCCCCTGGTTCATATGATACTAATCTTGCTGCCCGTATTGAGAAAACATAATAGCAGCTATAAACAGTTGCAGGAAAAAAGGAGAGAAAGGTGGGAGGGCATGGAGAGGTGAGAAGGAAGATGGTTGTTTCTCAATTCCTTTGTGTCCCTTCTTGCTGGATTTAGAGTTGTCTCAGATCCGCTGGCCTCTAAGCAGCCTTCTGTATAACACTTAAAGGTTAAAGAAAAGCAGGACTGAGAGTGAATTTAAGTATTAGGAGAGAATGGAATTTCTAGCCCATGCCTGAAACTTCAAGGCTTACCATAATTTATACAACAACAACATGACCTAGAAGCAACATTTCTTGGTAACTTCAAAGCACTCTGCAAACACAATTACTCTCGGTGCTACCTTATTCAACTGCAAAAACTGCTATAAATCATCTTTAATTTATAGTAAATTTGGTAGAAGAACAGCTGAAGAGATAAAGTTTGGGGTTTGATGGCAGTATTTAAAAAGGGGAGATGCAAATGTGAAAAGCACTTGGCAGATTTACTGCCTTGACAGAGGTCCAGATGTTAAACCGTAGCCCTTCCAGGAGGACTTCATGCTGTAGGAAGCCACTTGTTTATCTCCCCTTAATTTAGAGGCATTAAGCATTGTTCCAGGACGATGAATTCCACTGAATAAGTTCAACTGTGCCAGCATTGCTTAGACATCTCCAGCCAGGCTTGCACGTCCCTCTGAAATAATGAGTCTGAAGAGTCTCCCTGATCATCAGGAGCCATAAAACCTTTATAACAGCCAAAAGAGTTGAGCTGGATCCTTGCTCCCAGGATAATATTCTCTTAATTGCTGGCCAGGTTGGATATCTCTGCATTATCTTTCTCTGTGATCCCAGAAGGCAACGAGCAAATGGGGTAGTGTTCAATACTTTACAAGTAGCAATGCACATACATACAACTTTAGGAGGAGACAAGCCTGTAATGACGTACATTGGCAGGTTGCTGTGTGCAAAATTCAGAACTAGGTACACAGAAGACAGAAAAAAAAATTGGGGAACTGTAGAAGATAGTTGCAGTTATCCAATTTTTCATTAAAATGCTTTGAATCCTGTCCTGAGGAATACTGACCAAATATTAGCTAAAGAATAACATGCTATACCTCCCAAATCATTTCCAAAGGTTAAAAATATTACTAATATACAGAGTGATCGCAATAGACATTTTAAAGTCAAAATGCTGTTAGTAAAGCCAAACAATTTCCTAAGTAGAAAAAAAGCATTTGAAAAATACTTTAAACTGAAGATCTCTTTAGGATCCAGAAGTCTTTCTAGAACCATAAAGTATAAATGATCAGCAAATAATCAGCAGTTATGATCACCAAGCAGCAAATATAGGCCACTGATTGAAGAGATTCCTTGTTATTTTGCTCTACTCTTACTGCTGTATCCTTCAAAGAGAAGAAGAGAGTGTGTCTGTTTTGGGAGGAAGGGATTTGGATTTATTTTTTTAACATCTGCCAGATGAGAAATATAATTAAAATGAAGTGTGATGGGACATAACTAAAGATAGGACTCTCTGTGTGTTCAGCTGTGACTGTAAGAAGCACAAAAATGAGACAACAGTATTTTTAATGATATTTGGAGAAGAAAAGCCTCTAAAATACCTAAGCAGTTGTGGCATAAAACTGGCTAATTTGATTTTGTTTCTTGTTCAAAGCATCGAGCAGGGTTTTGTGTGTTTGATTGTTTTAGCTTTAAAGTGCTTGTGTTGCTTAAGAAAGCAGTGTCAAGTAAAGGCCATTCAGTGAGTTTGCTTGTTAAGTATTCCTACTTTTTTAAATTGAACAGAGAAGAAAATTCCAGAGGGGGTTGAGATGCTCTTTTTCAGTTCTTCTTAATCCATGATGTTGGAGGAAAGGAATGATACGATCCAGACCTTATAAACTGGCCCATTTTGTAATCTACTTCTTCATGATTTGCCCAAAAATGCTCATATGCTTCGCATATTAATCTCCACTAAGCAGCTTGACTTTTAATAGACTTGCGTTCTGCTTCAGCGCTTATTCAGTAGACAGATATCTACAAATATGGAGCTTTTGGAGTATCAGCAAGTCCAAGCATTCACCGCTGAGCTGGGTCGTGATCTCGTTGGACACCACCGACGCGTCCCCAACAAAGCGGTGGTGTTTCCTTGCCCCCCTTGCAGCTAGTTTGCTGCTCCCTGCCCTGGTAAGCACAGACAGACCAGAAACTTCAGCCAGTCATTAAGTAAGTGCTCAAGCCGATGCAACGTAGCGGCTATACTGAGATACAACGATACCTCTGCAAAGTTAATGTTTTCAGAATTACTGCTTTTGCTGTATTTTATGTAACCTGACAGAAAGGCAGAATGTAATTTATTTGAGAAAGGTGAAAAAAATTTGAAAATTGGAAATTCATCTTGGTAGTTCAATAGTCAAAGCATTTGAATCACTCAAATGATTCTCTGAAAAAAAAAAACATTTCCACACAAATCCCAGCTCTGCCAGTTTATGTACCATATAATCAATTCAGATAATTTTTTTTTTTGCCACTTGGAAAACAATACTGTACTCAGTCTTCATGTGGTACTACCAAAGCTGTCGTGCACATCCACCTGCCTAGACAGTGTTTCATGTATATGGGTCCCTCAATAAAGGTTCGTAGCCTGAAGGTTGAGAGCGTGGGTTTTACCCCATCTAATACCATTTCAGGTGCTCAAGCACATTTTTGCGGTTCCTGCTAAGATACTTGTCACAAAACCTTCTGACTCCGAGCTCCACAGATTAATCTTGCATGGGAAGAAGATCCCATCCCCAGGACTTGCACCCATCTGAACGGAAATAAGCAGATTTCACAAGATCTTCACAACTTCTGTCAAGTTGCTGCAGGATCACAATCTTTACCAGTTTAGATTATACTCAGTGTAACACTTTGCTAGATATGTGCTCTACCTAATGCTTGCTTTTTATCTTGGGTAATTGAACACACACAAGGTAACAGTGGGAGGCTTATTATTCTTATTTAATAATTTACTATTATTATTTTCCAATTCTACAGTTAAGAAGGGGGATTTATATATGTAAGGTGTTTGTCAGTTTTTCTTCCTTATGTCATGGGTTATATCTCTTCTCTTTTAGGCTGTGCTGAGTCCTCTTATAGCCATTGCACTGAAAATATCTCAGATCCACGAGAGGACGGGGCGAAAGGGACCCACCGTCATCACCTGAAGGCACAAAGGATCATTAAACCAGGGCCAAAAGGGGAACAGCAAGGAAGAGACAGGACCTTGCTGAAACTCGTTAGCTGTTTGTGCCTTGTATGATTTTTAAAACTTTTCTTGGGGATATAGGGAGGGTGGGAAGAACAATTCAATATAGTTTTGAGCATATTCAGCTGCATTGGTCTCCAGAGACAGTAGTGCATTGACTTCCGCGTTAGACCTGCAAAAACTTTCTTTCAGATAACGAAATAACCAAAGGAAAAAAGGCCTTGACTCTCAAGTGCTGTCGGCAGCGCGGCGGGAAGGGCGGCCTGCTCCTTTCCGCGCGCTGCTGATAAACGTGTGGGGATTCCCAGGTCGGGGGAGAGGCGGGGGGTTGCGCTGCAAGCCCTTGTGGTGGATTTTCATGGGGATTCTCGCCACCTCCTCGCTGGTTTACAGAGGCGCGCGCAGAGCACGAGGCTTTGCAAGAGCGTTTCCCAAGCCCTGCTCGCCTCCCAGAGACACGGCTCGTCCCGCTTCCCTCCTTTCCATTCACCCCCGCTGTGAGACCGTGTCCGTGTCACTCGGGCCTTCAGGTTTCCCTGGTCTGGGCGCTTCTTCTCCTCCAAAGAGAGGCGGTAGAAGCCGAACGTGTCCTTCTGGCCATGTGTTGGGTGTGAAACCTCGGCCGTCTCTTGCAATATCCATCATGTCAGCAGATCGTGTTGCTGCTTACTGTGCTCAAGAGGCAACCACGCTGGTTTGTCATAACGGAGTTTCATAAAGCAGGGTGGAAGTTTCTTTAAAATCTTTGGAATACTCAGTCCCACTTACCACAAATGAGTGTATAGCGAAGGCAGAATGAAAATTAACACTAATGAATTATTTGCTAGCTGGACTCAGCTTCTCTTAGATTCTTTGTAATAGTGAATAATGGAACAAAAAGTTGGGAAGTGCAAAGTGAGAAGAGGTGGCCCAACATAAACCTGAGAAGGACACGGAGGGGCATGGACACCAGTGTTTTTCTGCAGTTCTTGCTACAGTATTTTGCTCTAAACAAGAACACAAACACTATATGCATGTGACTTGTTTGACGGTTTGGCTTCCTTGGGAACAGTGTGGTCACTTGTTTTATCATTTGTCAAGGTGGCTTTTTGCAACTGGCCTCTTTGCAGTGTGTTTCAATTCATTGCAGTTGTTGACTTCTTAGTGCAATTTAGATAATGTTGCAGTGAAGGAAATAATTGTTTTCATTTCTTTCAACACTTCTGTCAAAAAATGCTATGACATTTACTACATAATAATAAAGTGGAATGCTGTATTGCTGTATTAATTAATACATGATTGCTGATGAGAGACACTGCACTTTTAAGCATCCTAATAAAACTGCCTTTAATACAATTACATTATCTACTCGATTGACTCTAAATGGATGAGAGCGATGTTTTCACAAGGTGTTCTGCTTTACCAGTAAGTGTTCCTATATGCCAAAAGATTGTTCAAGGTTTCAGTGCTTTTTGTATATAGTTCTTTAGAGAAGGCCTCTGTGTTCTCACATGATTTGGACATGTGAGACTTCCTATTCCCAGCATGTTTTCTTTGTCAAGGTCTGAAGTACCTTTCCAGATGCAATGGGAAGACTCACGGAGAACAGATCAGAACTAGAGTTAATCAGGGTTTTCACCAGCAGGTCCCTGTTTCTGGTGCTGCGTTCGGGGAGGACAGTGACCATAACCTCATTGAACGTGCTGGGGGCACTGAGATGCTCTTGTTACTAACACAAGAATTCAATACTTGGGCATTCACGATGTGAGTGGAAAGAGTAACATGGTCAGCTTACACACAGACTCAAGGCTTCTCAAAACAGAACATTTCAAGCACTGTTATTAATACTAGGAGCTGTGACCGAGACCCAGACTCTTTTGTAGCTACTGCAAGGTTAGGAATAGGGAGCTGCAAGGTTCCCATGCCCGTGAGCTGTGATTACACAGGCGGTTACAGTCCTTCAGTTTTACCAAAAACTGAGGTGTTCTGGGTCCGGTGGTACCAAGACATATTCCCAGCACGTGGGATGGGGAGAAGGCAGAGGGAGAAAAAAGGACAAAGATGAGTTTCGAGAGACCAACAAGAGTAATAGCGATACCGATATCAAGGAGCTTTAGCAGGGGATTGACCAAAGTGGGGCTTGGATGGGTCTCAGGATCAAAGAAAAATGCAGTAAATGGTGGAGAGGGTAGGAATGTGGGGGATAAATTGCTATATTCAGCTGAAGAGAGATGATAATGAGGAGCAGATGGAGGAATGCTGGTGTGATACCACCCGCAATGGATTTGAGAGCTAGAAAAAAGAGAACAAGACGTGCAAGTAAGAAGGAGGCGTAGTTAAAGGTCTGATACTGTGCACTGCTAAAGAAAATCAAACAAGTTACCGCGTTTAACTGTGCGTAATTTTTATATTCCCATTTGTTGGCTGTGTGATGTAGTAACTGCCTTCATCATTCAAAATAAACACTGGGTGGATCTGGGGAAAATGAACCCAAACTGGGGGCGATGTGAAAGGGTGTTCTGACTTAGCTTTCCACAACAGTTCACAAAAGTGCAATGTCTGACACCAAATTACTTGAAAACAGTGCAAGAGCGAAGTTATGCTGAGCCGACTGCAAGCAACAAACTGTTTGTTTGGAGCAGTCTCATATGGGGCATGAAGATGAGCTCTTTATCACAGACACTTCTCATTTCAGCTCTTCAGCCTCGTGTGGCTTGAGCTAAAATATAAAATACCAGTGAATTCACCTGCCAACACAGCTAAATAAATATTACTGACACTTCCTTTGGGCAGAATGTCCTTCTGTATGAAAGCTCGTATCGGGATGAGAAGTACACTGAGTCTGAGAACAATTTGGAGGGTAACAACACTGACCTAAAAGTACCTGATCTGTTCTGGAGCCTTGTTTTGATTTGTTCAGGTCCCTGAGGAAAAAGAAAATTCATTTTAACCTAAAGCTCTCAATGGCTATTCATGCCAAATATGAATTTATGCTAGGAGGTATGAGCAATACAAACCATCTAAAAGCTTTCCCCGCTTTACAACTGTTGATGTTTCTGAGCTAATCGCCCACACCGTTTTCCATTAAGCTCATCACCAAATAGTTAATCTAGCTTAAAGGAAAAAAAAACTTTTAGATGAAAGGAGCCATCCTGCGCCTGGCATGAAGGACAGCTATGAGTTCAGGTCTGTGTTGGTGGGACACTTGGGAGCAGGAAGTGTCTTTCCATGTCCTGGTCACACATATGATCCAGCATGAAAAAGATGAATATGCAGAACGCTGCTTCCCTGCTGAAAGCCACTAAATCACCAACAAGAACATGGGATCGCTGGAAAGCTGCAGCAGTTCCAGCTCTCTGAGCTGCCTGCAGCCCTGATTGATTGCTTCCCACTCACGTGGGCTCACGTTGAAGGTTACGTGGAGGAAAATGTAGACACCCACAGACAGAAAGGATTGATTCCCACCAGGATTCCGCTGTTTTTCTGGCTCATCAGCCTTGCCTGATGTGACGGATCCCTGTGCAGAGCCCACAGCCCTGGAGCAGGGCACTTGTGGCTGCAGGTACAGAAGTGCTGGGAGGTAACACATCGACATAATTTTGCCAGTTTTACTCCTTATTTCAGAGATTCTTTCTTTTGTGTGCACTGTTTTCCTTTTAATGTGCTTCTCCCCCTCTTTTTATCATCTATGTTTTTATTATCTTCCTTTCCCTGTGGTTACTCTAGGTTGTTTTATCCTGCTTTTCTTTTCTTTTTTTTTTTTTTTTTTGAATCACCTGAAGGTTTACATCCTTTCCATAGAGGATGCAAATGTTTGGATGGAAAAAATGATTCGACGGTCTCATCCCTGGTCTTAGCCACTCTTTCTACCACCACCCCGGCTTGCATTTCTAATATAAATAAAACCTTAATGCTGAAGTTGGTTAAAGGTAGCTCAGAGGAGTGATGCAGAGAAGGTTTTTCCTGCTGCAACTAGTTCCCTTTGAGAGGTTGGGTGCAAACCAGGGTGGTTGTGTTAGCATTTAGCAACTGTGTTTGACACTGCAATTTTTGAGTGCGCTTACCCTGAATCATAAACAAGCACAAGGCATTTGTCTTAAATACAAAATTTATTAGTGAATATAACAGTAAAATACATGTTAAATGGTCATGATAAAACGAACAGCTTCAAAAACTCATGATACAAAAATACTCCTCTTCTCTCAGTATTTCCTGGCACTGCTGGAGCTCTGGACAGCAAAGGCAGAGTTTGTACCAAGCACCGTCCCCTGCGGGTGCCATGACGGCATCACGGTGCCGTTCCGCAGGTTTGGCCTGAGAACCGCGCTGAGTTTCAACGCGCCGAGCGCCTTTTCCCGCAGGCCCTCACGAGCCGCCGTGGCCGGCGCGTTTCCGAGGCCGTTCGGCTCCGAGTGCGGCCCCGGGGAGCACGGGCGCCGCGTTCCTGCACCCCTGCCCGCCTCACAGGCCGGGGGCCCCCGCTGCTGCCTTCGGCGTACGGAGGAGGAGGAGGAGGGAGCCCGGGGCCTGCTGTGTCTCCTGGTGGGGAGGCCACCGGCAGTGGGAAGTTCTGCTTCTCCGGGTCTATGCTGTCCGCGTAGGATGGGGGGCAGCAGTCGGGCCTGTGAATCCAAATAAAACACTCTCAAGGCAAAGCAAAGCGAAGCAAAATGGTGTCTGCCTGGGAGCGCTTGGTTCGGCGCTGTGGCCGCTGCCTTCCCACCTCTTTGCTGAGGCTTGGCCTGCAAGGGGAGACCTGGCTTAGCAGGATGAGGGCAACGGAAGGTGTTGGGTTCCGGGTACATCTCAGTGCGATGGCTGGGATCACGGCCACTGGCTTTTTCCAATATGTTCTAATAAAACACTGAATTCCAAGGGGGAAAACCCGCTTTCCAAGTTTCCACCTATACATGGCTCACTGCGATATTTCAACAAATGCCCAAGAAAAGCTTTATTCCAAAAAAGACATTATTGCCTGAAGTAGATTAAATAATTATTATTAGAATAATGACTGCTTTCCCTGTTAGCTAACCCAAATTGCCATGCGTTGCAATGGCAGAGCTCCCAGAGCATCCCTTGTCAGTGTTTATAGCGCTGTTTCTACAACAGCCGAGGAAAAGTAACTTGCACTCAGTGACCCTGCTAAAAACCTTGTCCGGCCCAGTGCCCATCAGCTTAAGAAACCATCTAGAACAAAGCATCAGAAATAGCAGGGACATTTCCAAGGGAAAAAAAAAAAAAAAGAAAGGCTTAGCAGGGACCATATAGGGAGCTGAAACTCATTGCAGGCCTTGTGCATCACGGAGCAATGTGGCAAAAATAAACAGCACAAGATACCTCCCACGGCTGCGGATCTGTGCCCGGCCCAGCACGATGTGACCAGTGATGCTCCTGCAGGATCCCCACCTGGTCCCTCTGCGCATGTTGCACGGACCGCCCTTGTAAACACGATTTTGGGCAATGTTCCTCCCTGTGCAGCTCGGACAAGGTGCCTGCAGGTTGTTTGTCATCGCGGCGCTGCGTCCTTCTCCCGGTGCCCATAGGGCAACACGTACCTGCCCACGGCGCTCGCACGCAGCTCCCCGAGGCCCCTGAGCTTGAGGGCTTCGTGGAGGGTGTTCCAGAAGATGCCCAGCACGAGGAGCAGGAAGCCCAGGGGCAGCAGGCAGCGAAGCGCCAGCCGCTCGTCCCCGCACCGGCAGAGCGCGGCGCTCGCGGACATGCAGAACGCGCCCTGGCAAATGGCGGAGAAGCTCAGCAGGAGCACGAGGACGCGGAGCAAGGAAAGGACACCCGCGCTGGGCATCTTCCCCAGCGTCCAGCCCCTGTGTTTATCCCGCTGTTTGCAGCCTCAGCTCTGGGCCTCACGCTCTCGTGCCAGTGCTTTATGCACTGCAGGACCAACCGGCCTTTGGAAGCCGTCAGTTAGAAGATACTCATTAACTCTTTGGGATACTCATAATCTCTCGTAGGATTAATTTATAATCTGCTTGAACCATCTTCAGAATACGGTACTTTGTGCCAAGCAATAACTTTGAATTATTGCTCTTGGTATCGTGTCGTTTTTCTGGCGTGGGTAATAAATGTCTGGCCTTCACTTCATGGTCGCCTTAAAGCAATTTGCAGGAACTTGAGTTGTATTTTGAATGGGTGTTTAGAGGGCTGAACCAAAGGTGAATCAAAGCGAAAAAAATAAGTGCAATCTAATTTAAGTGGTTTTTGTCTCTCGAAGGCCTGATTTTCAGTGAAATTAGAATTATGGAGTCCAAATTCACATTAGCTACAAAAAAGGGGCTGGGCCATTTGCCACTGTACCTGTTAATTAAATACCTATTAAAAACTCATGTCCTGGGGCCTAAGTATATTCCTAATAAATATTCCTAATAAAATCACTTCAACCTTAAAGCTTTGGTGGCAAAAACAGGGCTGCTCATCTGGAGAGCATCACTACTGCTCTTCCCGTGCACCCTCCTTTCAGAGAAGAGATCCCTGTTGGGGCAAATATAAAAGAATTGACTGCTAAAAATCCAAGTCTGGAGCAAAAGGCTTGGCTAGCTCTGTTGTGTCAGGGTGCAAGCAGGCACACAGGGTAAAGAAAATATGTTTGATAAAACTTTGCTTTTTACTTTACAAAAATTACCTTCCTACTTGTGGGTTGCTGGGGTCTTGTTTTGTTTTGGATATTTAAGTGATTGGGACTGTTGGCACAGGGACTTGGAAACGCTGAGCTCCCCGTGACCTCCATCCAAAGCTGAGGTAGTTACTGCAATTTCTATCATGGTCTGCAGGACTTGTACGTCTGGTACCACATAGAGTTCGCTGAAAAGCCTGTTTTGATGAAAACACCTTGTACTTGACTTTTCCATTGATCTGTACTTATCAGCGTGCACTTTTTGCCCTATAGCCTGAATGTGAGGTTATCGTATCAGGCTGGACATAGGATATCCTAAGTTAATTGCTATGGGAAAAGCTGGACAGCAAGTTACATTCCTGCCATGTGAAACATGCTGAAAATTTGGATACTTTCCCATTAAGAAACAGTCATGAATAGAGATCAAGAAATTGCAAGGCTGATGATTGAAATAACGCACTGCCAAAGCGATAAAGACTTTTCTGGGCAGTCTTCTTTCTATGATGCCCCTCATGTCACATTTGCAAACCTTTTCCCCTCTTCAGCAAGTTATACCCATAGCCAGGGTTTTTTTTTCACTCCTGAAAAACCGTAGCTGCTTTTAAATTACTCTGTTCTACAGAATGTCTATGTAAAGAAGAAGCAAAGGAGGATGAGAGGTTGCAATAGCCTCGTAATACATTTTAATTAGCACGCTTCCATTATTTTTTTCTGATTTTTCAGTTACTTTGGACTTCCTTTAATGCTGTTCTTGGCCTTTTTGCTCCTTTCCTGTTGTGCAGCCCCAGCGTTTAACAGGAGGGCAGAGCCCTGGGCTGCCCCGAACGAGGAGGCGTCCTTCCTACACGGAAGAAAACAGGATGAAAGCTGCTCCTAATGAGGGTCAGGCGAGAAGAGGGAACAGTTAACGCAGTGGAAAGGTTGCAGTGCAGGCCTGGCTGAGCACCAAGGTCAGGAGGCGGCCGTGCAGATGCACAAAAAGGGCTTCTCCTTGGGAGAGAAACCAGCGGGTATTCGGCAGGGCTGTCTGCCTGCTCTGGTCGTTCTGCAGGTTGCATTTCACTTAAAAAAGGCCCTCAGGAGGCGGCCGTGCAGATGCACAAAAAGGGCTTCTCCTTGGGAGAGAAACCAGCGGGTATTCGGCAGGGCTGTCTGCCTGCTCTGGTCGTTCTGCAGGTTGCATTTCACTTAAAAAAGGCCCTCGCTTGCCCTGTGTCCTGTTTAGATCTACAAGGCGGCTTCCGTGCAAGCCAGGTCCCGGGATTACACTGTTGGAAAGGAAATTTGTGGAATCACGCCCGTTCCGATGGGAGTTGTGAAACGCAAACTGTAAAATGTTTTTATGCATTAAAAAAAAAAACCATAAAATATAAATGATAAAATTGAAAAAGGGAAAAGGATAATTTAAATAAGTAAAATAAAAATACTAAAAAAAAGAAACTTGAAGCAAATATATGAGTTGTAACAGAAGTAGTGGTGCAGTATACAATATTGTATAAGATAATACCGTACTCATATCATGGGTCACATGTACTGAAAAGGGGTGATTTTTAGCAGAAATTTCAGAACTTTCTATTCTGCTCTAATCTGTAATGCACAAATTTTAATTGTGTGAAAAATCATAATTTAAAACTTTTTTTTTCTTTTTTTCTCTTCTGTCATGCTGGTTTGAGATCAGTTATCTACAGGAGTTGACTCGGTGGATATTGTGCAATGTCCTATGTAACTCAGTGCAGTTTTACCTTGCTTCTCCTCAGTATTTCTAATTTTTGCTGCAAGTTTGCACTTCAGGTCATGGGGAATAATTTTAGCTTTGCAGATGTAGTCTCCACCCTGTATCATACCTGCGTTTATGGTAACCAGTTTTGGGAGCATAATATTCATTTTTCTCTTTAACAAACAGGCTTGGCCATTTTTTTAAGAAACAGGTGAGAAGTGCCCTGTAGGTCACTTGCTGATGGCTCTTGCCCTTGCAAACGTGAAACGCTCACAAGTAGCCTTTTGGCTATGCTGGAAGGGTTAATGTTAAAACCGGAGTTCCTTTCCACTTGCAAATGCAGTTTAATATTATAACATGTTTAACTTGAACCTCCTGAAACCTTTCTGATTTGACGTCAGTCGAGGAGACCAGCGGAGCCCCACAATCAAACAGCAGAACTTAGCTGTTTTAGGTGTAACTTTCAAAAATTATAGCTGTTCTTAAGTCACCATGATAAAGGTGCAAAAGCCCTTCTTTAGGCAGAGGAATTACTCCCTAATGTGTTTTTTATAAAAACAACAAATGATCTGAGTTACAAAATCCCATTTAGCAATTATTTTAAAGAGTGTATCTGCTGTCAGAAATGACAAATACCTGTATTTTTTCACTACAGTGCATGGTTTCTCATATGTTTTTGTTTGATAAGATTTACTTGTCTGTGAGTTTAATCAAATGGGTTATTCTGGGGCCTTGAGAAGGCCATTTGTTGGGTCAAGTTTGTCAAGATGCAGGTGATGATAGGCTGTTCTTACAGCAAAACCAGCCTGCCAAAGCAAACAAGAGAGATGAAGATCACACACACCACACACAAAATGCAAAACGGTTACAGGGTCCTCACTTGGAAAATGAGGAAGCTTGAAGTGGTCCAAGGGACAATGATTTAAGAGTCAGGAGAAATTGATGAGTAAAGGCAAACAGTGCCCATATGCTCTTGGCAGGTTCAGAAGATGCAGGCAAATGGATATTGTACAGGAATGACCGTCTATACAGACTGTCTATATAGACAAGGACTGTTTATAAGGACTATATCCTTATATTCCACATTTAGGAAATTCCACAGTTAGGAAGAGAAAAAGAAAATGTAACAGCTATTAAAATAGTCCATTAAAACCTAATAAGTAGATTTTTAAAAGGGATTAGATGTTAGTGCATGCACATCCCCAGCAACATTTTCCTCAGTCTATACCCCCAGGGGAGTTTGTATGAAGACGCTTCTTCTTGGGCAGATACAAACCTTGTGCACTTATGAGATTTATAGAGTTCACTCACTGGTCCTGGACGGAAGAACCAGAAGAGCAGGGCCAAGGAGAATCCCCATCCTCCACGGGATGCAGCGGGGAACGTTGCCACCAGGACGAGGACGAGGCCGAGGTGCCGCCTTCGCTCAGGGCCCTTTGGAGCTCCCCGCTGGTGCCTCGGGATCCTGACGCGCTGCCCCGGAGCAGCGGGATGGGTCCCCCTGGGGCTGGTGAACCTGCGTCCTGGGGGCTCTTGGGCCCCGCTGGGGATCTCCCCTGAGAGCAGCATGGCAGACCAAGGGCCTCAGGCCAGGAAATCTGGATCCCAGGGAGCTTTTTTGGGAGGAGAGCAGCACTGACAACCTCCATGAAGGCCTCATTCCTCCTTTTTCCTTGCTCCAGCATCTCCTCTTGGCCAAGGAGAACAAAGGAGTTTATGGAGCCAGTGTTCTCCAGACACTTCTGGTGATTGACTAGGCCTACTCCATACTTGCTCAGGATCAAGGAGCTAGGCTGGATGACCCTGTTTTCTCCTTTACAATAACCTGTTCCCAAAGAAATTTACACTTGGAATAATTGTGCTTCTGCTAGTATCTACCTTTTGCAGCTCTTAACCATTTGCTGGAAGGGATCAGTGTCTTTAACTGTCGTGAACACAGTTACCAGCTGAGAGTCCTGGCCCCATTTTATCCTTGCATGTAGATTGCTAAATGAGCTGCAAAGCAAGGAAAGAAATGAAACGTATGCTGAGGTCCAAATCAGTGACACTAGGCATCTGCTGCCAACCTACAATAACAGATGCAAAAAATTATTGTAGCCTGGGTGAAATGTCTTAGCACCTGAAGAGGCCACTTTCACTCTGCCGTGGTAAAGCACTTGGTTAATACAACTCATTTCCTCATTTGGTTAATATAACCTCATTTCCAGAGGGCCCATATTCAGTGAGTTGTTTCACAGAATTCCATTTTTAAAAAAGGCAAACTCTTCAATAGTGAATGACTGTTTTTTAGCTGGTTTTTAAGTTACAGGAGAGTGGGGGAAAAAATCAGCTGCAGTGTGCTCAGATCCTGCACCAGTGGCTGTGAGCCTTGCTTTCCTACCTAGTAATGGCCAACTCACAAGTGCAAATTCCGCTTTCTTTCCTGCTCTTGGACACACTGGTGTCATGGGAAGCATGGGAAGGTCAGATGCAGCCATCTCTGTTTCATCAGGATGGGGATCAGGCTGCATGGACACGTGCATGATTTGCTTTCCAGGCTTCGAAGAAGGAAGGTAGAAGACAACTCTCTCCCTAGTAGTCACGTAAAGACAGGTGTTTTCATGGGGCATGTTGTTCAGTGTTTTTCTTGGTATAGTTTGGATATGGAAATTCAAAGCTATTAAAATTCAAACCTGCTTCAGCCTATAAACAGGCTTAGAGTCTACGGAATGGCTCTGCATTTCAGATATAATAATATGTGCATGTCATTCTTGTTCATTTATGTCACTCAGTGACGCCAGAGAAATGATGCAAATGGACAGGGCAAAGTTGGTCACAGAATGTAGTCCTTGCTGCTCTGTGGTTCTTTTTTTCTTTTCTCTTATTTTTTATTCTCTTTTGTCTTTTATTTAAAGTGGATACCTAAGAATACAAGCAGGCAAGCAGTAACTGATAGAGGAGCACCGTAATGGAGTGCCAGGCCCTGCTTGTGAGAGCTCTGCACTGCCTGGGGCTTGTGAACCAGCCCAGCTGCCCCTGGTTTGTGCTTCTAACCCACCAGGTACGAGGCTTGGCCTGCGCCGGCTTCTCACGTCCAAGAGGAGAACAGAAATCCTGTTTGCATCTGGACTCAGAAGTGGTTTTGTAATCCAGCCACTAGAGGGGAATAAAGCGCCACTCTACATGCAGGCTTCAGCTAGACTTTTCTGCATACACTAACTTACCAAAGCGTGCACCCGAAATACTTCAGTCCGCCATCGGAACAACTGACTTGATAACTTGGCAGGAAACGATTTCCTTTGTACCCAAGTCTCTAACTTTTAGAACTGTGTCTTGACTTCAATTTCTGATTTTTGTCTTACAATGAAATAATTGTTCCAGAATTCACATGTCTAAAGGTGAGAGGGAAGTGCTGCCTCCTAGCAGGCCATTAAACTTGCAAAGAAATTATTATTTTATTTTAATCCACTTAAAGTGGATTACAGTGGATATGAGGGGAGTGGGAGCTCCACAGTAAATGTGAATATTTGTTGAACTTGCTTGTGTTCCAGCAGTGAAAAGCAGGCAGGCAGGAGGCGTGGATAGAAGAGATGGCATTTCCTCTACTTCTCTCCTTGCTTGTTTGTGCTGCGTTTTCCTGTTCCTCGTGGGGTTTTTCTTTTGTGTGTGATAAAATTATTTTGATGGACACCAAAAAGCAGGGCAGAAAACTAGCAAAAAAATATTTTTTCATTGAGCTTTGACTTCTCCAAGAAGTCAGGAAGATGCCATGCAAATTCCCGAGCTTCGCTGAGGGATGTTATAGGAGCAAGAACATATGAATGTGGATACCTGGGGTATCTTGTCCCAGTTTGTGATCAAGGAAACGTGGGATAAGGGAATGTGTTTGGGAAGCAGCATTATCCTAAATTGAAGATGGATGTGGAAAATAAACCCACTCAGAAAGCTCTAAATGCTCTTTCTGTGGCATTGCTGCCCCTTTTTCACATCTTTTGCACATCATGTTGGCGCAGCTGAAGATAAATGTACTGCTCTGCAGGCCATGGAGGGGCAAGAGACAACAGTGTTTCCCTGTGAAGAGGAAGAGAGGAGTAATTGAGCACGAGAAATGCAACCGTTTCAAGGAAGAAACGGTGAATGAAGCTATTGAAAAGCTCCAGAAACGAGATGAGGCAACATGTGTAAGAAAGGGCTGTGGTTATATTGAATTTTCACACTCAGATCTCCAGGGATAATCCATCTCTGGGGCTTTATCTAGACCAAGTGATACTCTGGGGAAAATGTGTTTTTCCTGTGTGGGTTCAGACTAAGACCAGCAGGAAGGCAGGGACTGTGCTGCTAGCTTGCTGCATGTCACCTTGTTGCCATGTTGCTGTAACTGCAAAAAAACTTGGGAGTTAAAGCGCAATTATATAAAATACTCATCTGAAAAATAAAATTAATGCTATCTTGTTCACTGGAAGGAAAATACAGCAGATCTGCTTGGAGCTGAGCGTGGGCAGCTGGGATGAAGGTGATGATTGTGTTATGGCTGTTCATGCTCATGTTCAAAACGCTTTGGCTTTTCTGCAGGCCAGCGCCAGCGCTCTCCCAAGTTATCTGATGTCATGCCAAGAGGTTATTGATTTCAGAGCAGTGTTTTCTGAGAGATTTCAAGAGGCCTTTGCAGAACTGCCAGGGGCATTAGTAGGGTGACATTTGGGCTTGTTTATGCCCTTGCTGGTGACCTGTTTGGCCTGCAATAATGTTCATCCTCACTCTGAGCAATGTTTGGCAGATGAGCAAGCCTGGTGAAAACCTGGAGTAAATCAGTAAACCACAGCACCAATGCTAACAACTTCTGCAGCAAGTTATGCTGGTAGCTGGTTAGTACCAGATGTGCAAATATGCAATGTTACACAACCAGGTCAGTTCTTCTGAACTCCCTACTTCTAGGCATGAATATATGTTGTGGAAAACCAGTGCATGACCTCTCAGTGTAACTAGTATTTACTTTCCCTATCAGCATAAGCCTCTGGTGTGTAAGTCTGATTTTTCCCCATTATTTTTGTCCAGTGCATATCACCAGTACAAAGTACAATATAGAGAGCAGCTAACAAACACTAGGTGATGTGAGGAGGGGCTTAAGGCCACAGCTGGGGGTTACTGCACTTAACCTTATTAATTGTGCAAAACTTTTTCCTACCATTTTTCTAATCTTCATTGAGTTCAGCTACTCCTCTGCAGAGGGAAAATTCCTGGATGAGGAGTTTGTGATAGTCCAGCCTCTGAAAATCAAAGTACGTTTCCTTGACCAGTAACAGTGAACACTGATGTGCAACACTGATCATCGCAGTCTCTTCTCTGGTGCTGGGTTACCAAGTGTCCCTGGGCAAAAAGCCTGAGATTTCAGAAAACTCTTTAAGAAGGGCTTCAAATCTGTGCTGCGCAAATAGCCTTGTATTACAGCCCATAAACTGCCTTTCCTGGAGGAACCAGTTTTCAGACCGTGCACAAGCTCCTTCAAAGCAAAAGTTCTATAGATGCTTTCAAATTAAGCAATTAATTTTTTTAACCTTTGATTATATATGTTATAAACTGTATATATATATGTTTATACATATGTATCTAATATTCATATTTTACCTCTATGTAAATAACACAGATTATGTATTTTAGCTACCTCTAAAAATATTTTTAAAATGCCTTCAGTGTTCTAGAATAATGAGAGGGAATGTCCAATTCCTTTTCTGCAAGGAAGAGATTTCATCTTTGAAGTCCACGTTTAACAGGGAATTCTGCTGCAACACTCCGGAAAAGCAAAAGAAGGGTTTTGCATATTCTACTTGGTGCTGGTTTCTTCGGGATTAAAAATGCAGAACTGTTGATATATATATTTTTTTATCCCTGTGCTTATCAATTTACTACTGCTAAAGCTGCAGGATTTCTATGTGTTTCTATGTGTTGCTTAACTTCACAAGTCCTGTAAGATAGATGAAAGTCCAGTTAAATGGTGATCAGCAGTTGCCCTTACATTGTGTGTCATTCGCTGATGGTACTTGAAATTTCCCAAGGTGTTCACATGGATCTGATGGGCTCCCAGCCAGAGAAGATATGGAACTGGAACTGAGCCGAGGCATTAGCTTGCTTTTATCTTTTCCCCACAAAGAGCCCAGACTGACATTGCTACAGATACAATTACAAAACATGAGGCTTGCTATGTTTATCTTCAAAGAACTCAGTCTTCAGTGTTTCTGGAACCAAGCTGAAAGGCAATTTGCCATCTGAGAGCACATATGTAGCCTGACGTGTCTCAATGCAAGATACCTTTTCCTGCAAAAGATCTATGAACTACACAGAAAACCCACTTCTCAGTCCTAAAGTGACTTATTCTATGCTTGATTCCTGCTTACTCATAGCTGCTTTCAAAAATAAAATAATAATAAAAACAGGATATAGATGATTTATGGTTGGGCAATGCCTCTTCCTCACCTCTAAAAAAAATGTTAGGAACAAAGATTTCAAAAAAAAAGCTGGTTTAGTAACTTCAAATACCATACACATATGGAAATCGTAGTCTTTTCTGTATGTTAGGGCTCATATCAGTTTGCTGTGTGAGAGGGCCATCAACTTTTGGACTCTTGCAATAAAAGCTAATCAGTGCTGATACCACAGCTCATATTAATGATTGCTGGGAAGTTAGCACATTTGAGAAGTTTAAACCTTTTCCACTGTTGGAAAGCAAGGACTCTAGACTAAAACAACATTGTAGTTCACCTGGATGCCTTCAGGCTGATAAAGTAACACATTAATAGGAAATCCAAGTTCCCATACTGCAAGTCTACCTTCATTCCCTGTGAGGGCTGGAGGGGAACAATTTCATCACTTCACTTGGCCTTTGCAAGTACCTGATTATTTTTTGCAACCAAACCCGAATCTGTATATTTATTGTCAAATAATATTCAAGATTATAATCTTATTTACAACACCAAGCTCCTCACTGCTTGTCGTAATGAAGCTTGTTAGTCTGCAGCAGCTACAGTGCAGTCTCTGCCCCCCTTAAGCTTTTTGACTTTTTTCAGAAATAAAGTCATCGCTTTTTCCCACATTCAGCCAACAAGCACTGAAGACAAAAGAGGAAGATAATCTGGAAGGATATTTATCAACTTAAATTATTAATTGTTTTGGCACATGCTCTACCTACACTTGAAATAATTACTTTTATAGCATTGTTCACCTCAAAGTAAGAAGATGTTTTTGTTACCAATATTTGTTAGTAGATTCATTTTGTGCTACAGATTAGGCAGTCACTGACTTCAACAAAGGCAATAGTTTAAGTGCTGGTTGTGACCTCCCATAAAAATGCTGACAAGAATCTTGAAATTGTGGCAGACCTTCTTTTCTCTGCCTTGTGTCATCAAGAAGAGTCAGCAGTACCTGGTGGGGTACAGCAGCCTGCTGGCATTCGTATCCACCCCTTATCAAGTAGATTAGTCAAATGAGTTAATTAAAATGTAAGAAGTAAGAAAAGGTAAGAAGAACATGTAAGATCATGTTCCTAAGAAGGTAAAGAGTTGGAAGTATAAGCTGTGCTCTGTGTCTCAGCATTCAAAATAATATAAACAAAAACACACCAACATTTTTTGAAAATAAATTTAATTTTATCAGTTAGAAATACTATCCCCAATGGACCACTCTCCCACAAAGGTAGAGCTTAAGGAACAGAGTTCACATTTTTTTAATTAATAAGTGGCTAAATAATTTCAGTATTAGACTCAGATTCTGGTCAATTGTAGTTAAAGGCGACTCAATGCCTGGTAATCAGAAAAGCAAAAAGATTAATTTTATATTGTCAGTTAATTTTTGGACCACTGATATGAGCATAGAAATGAACTTGAATCAAAGTAAATGGACAAAAAATATAAATCAGCACATGATCTTCAACAGTTCCACAGATTCCAACAGTTACTTTTTTAATACTTCCCACTGCATGACTTTTGCATTGTCATCCTAGAGTAAGTCAATCCAAACACCATATGAACAGAGTAATAAAGAACTGTTTTCTTTAATGGGGCAAGTGCCCTGTTTCCTGACAGACAGGACCATTCAACATTGTAAACACAGCTGATAACACAATCCCCAAAATGTCGTTCACTTTATGGTTCAGGCTGTTATATTTATGGTTACCATATCATTTCCCTGCCCTGACTAGAAGCAGGCTTGTACCTGGACGTTTCTGCTCAATGCTGTTTGGATTAGGATGCCATTTTACGGATCATGTAGTTCAGAATGCCCCCATTGTGGAAGTAAGTGAGCTCCACATCCGTGTCAAACCTCATGATGGCATGGAAGGTCTTTCCAGTATCCAGCTGTTGGAGATAAAGAAGTAATTTAAGCAGCAGAACCTTCCACATGTTATAGGACACAGAAATAAAATAGGGATTATTACGACATTTTGCAATGTTAAGGAAGATTAAAAGAGAAAACTGCTTAAGTGAACAGCAGGGTTTCGCTACTATAGTATGCCATGTGAGATCACTGCTAGTTGATTCAGAAGAAGGTGGCCTGAAATAGAATATACCAAGCACGGTATGGAACATCCTTGCATTCTACCTGCTGCTCCTACTAGAATTATTGTTGCTCTAAGCACAAAAGCTTACTGCACTTTTAAGTGATTATTCTAATTCTTTGCTTTCTTCTACAAAGCCATTTTTCTGGCTTTATGACAACACCAATATTCACTTTATTACCTCTCTTTAGAGGTTAGCGTTTGGAATTAAGAAAAACAAAGACAAATGTGTGAAGTAAATAAGTAGTAAATCACTATTTTGCTAAAAAAATTGCCATAGTCACGTATTTGTAGATGAGTGCACAATGTCTATTTGTGCCCAATATGCTGAAGAACTCATTGGATCTCTACTTGCCCCACTCCAAGGCATAACATAAATTCCTGTTTTTCAAAACTTCCCTAAGCAGACCACCTGCACTGAATAAATGCACAGTAAGGACCGCACTGTTTTGCTAAATGCAGTAGAAAGGCTGACTTGAAGGCCGCTAAATAAGCCAGTTTTATGGGAGCTATAATCAAAAATAAATCAGTTCCATTGTACATGCTGATAGTTTTCAAAAAAGGGGTTTGACATTAGTTCACACAGTGGAATGTGTTATTTTCTGTCAGTTTGTCAGGATTAAGACACAGTGAATTTATTTAATGTCTCCAGTTTAGTTGCAACTGTGCTATAGAAAGAAATAATGGATCCAGAAAAATGTGCACTGGATACAGAAGCACTGATCAAAAATACAGAAGCCTTTTCTGCTGAATTTTGGGTATGATGCTTTTATCCCACTGTAAGAGAATCCTATTAAAATGACTAAGCTTCTCCTCATCTCAAACCTTTTTCTTCATCTCACGTGAGAGAAGCTTCCCGCAAACAGTTCAGGATACATTCCTAAAACATATTCTTTGAAGAAACAGTTATTTGGAATAGAGATTCAGTAAATCCCGCCCCTCGGTGTCCCACTTACCTTGATCTGGACGTTCATCTGTGGTTTGAGTTTCTCAGGAATGATAATTGTGTAGCGTTCACGCCCAGTGAGGCCTAGGGTCCCTGCGTCCTCGCCAGGTAAATACTGCAGAGGAATCACTCCCATGCCCACCAGGTTACTGCGATGAATCCTCTCGTAGCTTTCAGCAAGCACTGCCTTCACTCCCTGTGAAATACACAACAGAAACCACTGGCTGCATGGTTCAGGATAGTCTTTCTGTGATCAGAGAAGGGAAAAAATCTGAATTTCCACGGTCCTCTCCCCCTATCCTGGAGGGACAGCAGACTGTCCAGGATAACCTGATTGTGTCATCTTTCAAACACATTTAAGGAAGCCTAATTGTCAAAAGATTTCATGTGTTTTCTCTGCAATCCATCATCCTTTAGTGAGTCTTAAGTAAAAAACCATTTGTCACTTCTGCAACTCTTGCTGCCACCTCCTTGATGGAGTTGGTACTGCCTTCACTGTTGCCTATACTATGTACCCTAGTATAGTTAAGTGATGTTTACATGTTAATTCAGTTTTAAAAAATCAACATAAAAAAAAAGAATTTAGAGAAGCATAAATCTAAAAGTTTGCTTAAAAATAAACTACTGCATTAAAATTTCCACATTGAAAAAGTGTGAATCAGAGCTCTAAAAGGCAGGTAAGTAGTGTAGGACAGAATGAAGAACAAACAGATTTCCAACTGAAGCTGAATTTCCATTAGGATTCTCTCACAATACTGGTAAGAATCCTTTAAAACTGTAGATCATGGTGAAAACTGCTAAATTTCATATCCACTGATATTATTCTTCATGTACTCTTTATAGTTTCATTAGTAAGTGAGTTTAAGGCAGCAGCTGAAGGTCCAACCAAAGTTCACTGCATTGTGAGAGGCAAAAGTATTAAAAGGCCTGTCCTTTCTGGTGAAGTCTTGTTGATTGTTAGCTGGAGACAGTTTCCTGCCTAAACAGGATCTGTTAATATTTAAATAGCTTTTGCAATTCTCCTGGAGCTTTTAGACCCAGATGTTATTTCAAAATAGATCCTGCTGTCAAGGAGTTCTGCTTTGCATGGACATCCACCGTTTATTCAGAGATCCCCTCGTTCACAGATCTCACATCTCTTCCTCTGCTAACAATTCTCCCAGTGAGCTGCTAAGCACAGCCTGCCCATAACCTCCTATTTGATTATGTGCAAGGAAGGTCCCAGTCTTGCTATTGTATCTTTAAAACATAACTCTGACAGGAATGAAACTCAGCTATGTCACCCTACCTGGCAAATGAACACGTTCTGTTAAATATTGCCCTCTTTGTTGTTTAACATGGTCACCCACCAAAAGGAATGGTCCTTTGGCAGCCCAGTCTCTGGAACTTCCTGCACCGTACTCCTTCCCAGCCAGCACGATCAGAGGATGGCCACCCTGCTTGTATCTTTCTGCAGCATCAAACACATCAAGCTGGAACGAAAATGCCAAATGCTTTATGTATTTTGAGGGTACGGAAATACATTTCCGAGGACAAGGAGAAAGTGTCCTCCCACAAAGAGCTGAAGCCCACACTTGCTTCAAGATGAATTTTGAAGGTATTCATCATATGACACTGATTTCTAGCTTGGCCTCATTTCCTAAGCAAATCTACACTTCTAACTATCACTTCTACAACAATTACACTCTCTAGAGACATGTGTGATAGCACCACATTACACAGGTAGGTATGACCTACAGCTTTAATTCAGCAGAGTTCCTGTCACTTTATCAGCTTTACTTAAAAGGGACTTGAGTAACAACCTAAGCTGTAAGAGAGACAGCCAGGGCTAATCCATTGTCAGTGAGCCCAAGTTCAGAGCAGCATCTGTACTTACAGTTTCCCCAGAAGGGAAATGGACAGTCTGGGGTCCCTGCTTATCAATAAACTTGTTCACCAAGCGAATGTTTGCAAATGTTCCTCTGGCCATGACAGCATCATTCCCTCTGCGGGAGCCATAGGAATTGAATTCTCGAGGAGTCAAGCTTTTAAGGGAAAATAAAAAAGAATAAAAGGTCACTGTTGGTATTTTAGACTGAAATGCTGCAAAAATAAATATATAAAATCAAAGAGCTGGTGCCTCTGATGCAACAGCCAGCTGTGCTTTTAACTTGTTTCTAAAATACTTGGCAGCCAAGCACATGGCTCCCATTGTGACAACTAATGTCAGTAACACACAGGTATCCAAATCTTCTACTATTCAACTTCTTTTCTTACATTTTTAAAATAAAGAGAAAGTGTGTGGGGGAGTGGGGAGCAGGTGCCTATTGAAGCCTGAAACACAGAAAGCAACTGCCAAAATATTCTCAACATTTGCCCAGTCTGACAGAATCGGACAGTGATGCAAGAATGTGTTGTGTAAAGGAAAAGCAAAAAGCCATGTTACGTTGGAAGAAGCAAAATAAATCCTTACAGGCAAGTGAATATTCTCCTAATTATTTATATTATCACAGCATCTAGAACAAATGGAGATACCATCATCCTAAACATCTAAAAGGCAAAAAGGGAGGCCCTGATGCAAGTTACAATTAAAAAAAAAAAAGTTAATTTGGGTCTAGAGATAGAAGAACGAGTGGATACTCTAGGTTCGTAATCTACAGATAAAAAGTAGAAGAATGTGTCAGAGAACTGTTTGCACTGGGCTATATCCAGAGGGCAATTCTGACATAAAACATTTGTTTTGTAACATGTGGGATTATTTAGATTTCAAAGGATCTGACAAGAGTTGATCAAACAGATGTAAGCAGCTAGCAGTCAGATGATTACGCTCTTTGAGTCAATTTAATCTCCAGAATTATCTCCAGGACCATTTTATTTTTCAAATAGCTGTACTGTATTTCAAAACATCAGTGAAACTGCAAAAAGCGCTAAACCAGAGACTGCGTTGTCATGTTACATCTAAAGACAGAGTAGGGAGACACAGCAAATCTGCATCTTGCCTTAAGTCTACCTAGTGTTGTTAACCTGACAGATTGTCCTTAGCAAGAATTTCATAATCAGCAGTTGTTTAACAGTTGTTTAGCTCATCCTGACCTAGATCACTGAAATGGTTTCATGTGCAAGAAGTCAGTATAAAAACTCTTTTTTGTTGTTGCATTAAGTACGATGATAATTTCATTTTTTACTTCAACAGGGGGAAATAATATAACATAACAACAGGGAGACAGGTATAATAGACCTGCACACTCTTTGGAAATTATCAGAATCAATGAAAGCTGATGAAAGAGAAGTATTAGAAATATTTTTCTTTTTTTGGGTGTTCTCCAGGGATGATCCAAGATACACAAGCATATGTGAGCACAGTAGATCTGTAAGCTAATAACATGCTCGGGGCTTAATTTCTCTTCCAAATTTGTAAGAAGAGGAGAACTAAAAAAAGGAAAGAAAAAGGCGCCTACCCTCTGCTGGTCAAATAACGGGCTGCAGGACTATTCCTTGCTATATTTAAAATGTGACACAGAGTTCCTTTTCCTTAATTGAAAGTGTAAGACACACATCAGTATGTAGCAAAATAAAGCCTCCATTCTTTTGCAAGTTAGTAGAAAGTTTTAAGAAAATTAACCCTCTTAAAAATTAAATACTAAACAAACTCTGTCATCCAGGATGTGCATGCATATATAAAAGAGATTAAAAAAAAAGTTAGCCAAGGTTTTCCATGATATGTGGATGAAAAGGCAGAAAGTCCGGAATAGGACTTGCATATGCATAGGCAAGAATAGGCATATGCATGAATCAAAATCTGCATTTTATTTGCTGAAATAGCAATCTGAATTGCTAAAGAAATAATGTAGGCAGACCTGAGGCTTACATTTCTTTTGCTTTTTCCCTTACTCGCTTTCTCACTATCTAAAAGTATTCTACCTTATAAAGGAAAAGAGAATTTTAAGTACTAGAAATAGAAAATAAGTAAGAGAAAATCCTCAGTATTTTCAGATTCCTTATGCAGTATTACAGTACATACAGTGGGTGTGACGTAACATTTGAGAACCAAGGCCTGTATAGCCTAGGATAATCTCCATGCTGGGTGCTCTCAGGTCCTTCTGAGTGGCTTTACATCATTTCAATATGGATCAAGGTCCTATTACGCAGCTTAGCCTGCCTCTGAGTGAAAAGCATGCACCTACCAGACCATCAAAGAAAGGTGGAGACTTGATGTATGTTGACTTGGGATTCCAAGTATACAGTTTGTCTGAAGGAGCATCTAAGGCATTCCAAGATTTATTTACTGTCTGAAAAACATACAAAAACATCCTATAGCTTTGTAAAATTACAAATCTGACTTCAGTTAAATCCGTTTTTAAGGCATAAGGTTTTTAAGACTTTCTTATGACAACATACAAGGTGTTTTTATATAACTCTACCTTTTAAAAGCAAGAGTGAGGAACTAAACAAACACCATTACTTCATTACTAAAAATAGTTTCTCATCCACTTTCTATTATCTGTATCATGCACATAGATAATACTTTGCAACTCTCCAATGCTTTTATCAGTAATCTTAAGAAGCTTCATGTAAACCTCAAACACATTTCATTTCACTACTGAGGAACAAGCCATTATCAAACACAAGTCTTCCTCTTTTTTATGTTAATGCTTAAAGTAGTGAAAGTAAAATTTATGCCATCGAGGAAAAAACAAAGAATCCATGTATTCCTTACATTAAGGAAATAATCAAGAACACTTTTCAGAATGAAATCTACTATGAGAATCAATTAATTAAAAACAAGTCATTTATAAAAGCATCTCTTGAAGAACTCTCTTAAATGCCACAGCAAAGCAAAACTTATGAAAGGGTCCATTTCATTATCAAGATCACCTTATTTTACACTTTTAGAGTAGCACAGCACGACTTCAACTCAACTATTGTACTGAGGATTAATTCACCTCTATTTTTTGGTAGACTTCCTTGAACATCCCAGGAATAACAAACTGATGCTCAACAGCCTGTATCTCGCTTCGGGTTGGCCAGATGTCTTTAAGGAAGATCTTTTTCCCCGATGCATTTATTCCTGTAGGAAATGGCACTGTTATGTTTCTTGTACAAACATTCCAGGGTGGGTAGGGAAGAAGGGGTGTACATAGGCAGTATACTTCAGAAGTGTGAGCCTCCTAGTCTGACCAGAGCTTGTAAGATGCACTTTATTTCACTTACAAGGGTCTGACAGAGGGAGCCTCATGGACTTGACCCCTATACATGTGCGTTCTTTTATAATTTCCATTACAGAGAATGACTCAGTCTGGAAAAGTTCTTCGAGCGTGTTTAATCCAACTCCCTGCTCAAAGACAGCCACATTATTCAAGCTGCTTATGAGATACTCTCTATGTCTGGATTGCAGTAAGATGATCCTGCAGAATCGGAGTATCTGTCAAATGTGGCTTTTCCTTTCCTTCATCATACAGACTCTGCTGTTGTTCTGTTAGTTAACAGTATCATTCTCTGTATCTAGATGTACTCATCCATTTGAAGCCTCTCCCTAGGACCAGTGCTTCTGAGGGGATTAATTCCAACCAGTTTCGGCTGTCCCCAAAACGTCTTACCCAGAGGCTCTTTCTCAAAGTCGATCCGGACGGTCCCTGCAATTGCATAGGCTATGACCAGCGGTGGGGATGCCAGGTAGTTAGCACGGGTATTGGGATGAACACGCCCTTCAAAATTCCTGTTTCCAGACAAAACACCCACAGCAACAAGGTCGCCCTAGGAGAGAGGATTTGAGACAAAAGATTCTGTAGTGTTTGCAGGCTTCCTGCAGCCATTATGCCCACATAGTTGTCTCACGCTGCAACATAAATGACTGGACAGTCACAGAACTGTTTCCTTCCAAATGACCCCAAAACATATCACACAGAAAATCAAAGATAGGTTGAATTTACTTTCCAAACAATGAGAACAGATAATTCATTGTAACACACCTCAGGACAGCACGAGACAGAACAGCTTTCCTAAATAAACTGCAGGGGAAAGGCTGCTTGATACATACCTTCGTGATGGCCTCAACAACAGACTCTGGTAGGGGCCCACTATTGCCGATACAGGTCATGCACCCGTAGCCCACCACATCAAACCTAGACAGAGCAGAAAAAAATATGCACCAGTGAACAAAACTGTTCTCAAGCATGAAGTTTAAATCCTTAGCACTTGGTTAGAATTAATTTTAGAAGATAAGATACATTGCTTTAACAAATTAAATAGTACTGAAAACAGCATTTTTAACAATAATCAATTTTTATCATGCCAGTGACTTTCCATGTGCACAGAAAAAAGACCTAGGAAATGTGTCCTCTAGTAACACAAAAGACAATATACTGTCATTATTTTAAAGCTACTGCTCTTGAAAAATAAACTGTTTTCCTGCTTAAGAGCATAAGTCTCCAAGAAACTATAGCAAGCAACACACTCCTTGTGTATGTTGGCACAAAGTCAGGCAACACAACAGCATTATGTTAACTCATGCACGATTACGCCATATGATTACGTGCTACATCTTTTAAACGGCATAGAGAAATAATTATTTTATTGCCACACTCGTCGTTAATGTTTGTAATTAAGCAGCCCTGAGCCAACAGTAAGAAAAGATCCCTTACCCTAATTGAGAGAGGTAATGCATAACTCCACTCTCCCTCAGATAGTAAGTGACAACTCCGCTTCCTGGAGACAAGCTAGTTTTAATGTATGGCTTCACTGTCAGACCAGCTTCAACGGCCTTCCTAGCAAGCAATCCTGAAAAATGCAGAGGAAAGCTGAAGTGCTTCATGGAGGTAAGACCATTTGGTGGAACAACGCGTCAACAGGAGTGCTATAAAAAAACAGTGATGAAAACGGGCTCCATTTCCTGCAGGGAAAAACAGACAATCACACCAATCCACTTGAAGCCAGAGAAACTGACTTGAGATCAAGGGCTCTGCTGAACTTTAGGCTCAGTGTGCAATTTCCACCCTACTGGAAAGTCACAGAAAATGACATTAGTTAAGATACACCTATGCCTCACCAGCATGTAGAGAGATTCAAAATTCAGTAAATGGTTAAATAAAAGCTACTTGTATAGACTAACGTCTTGCAGAAAAATGCAACAAAGAATTGTTAATTTTCTACTTATGAGTTTGGCAACCCAAAGCTGAACTTACTGTTCTCAAAGCAGATGATTTTGATAATATTGATTCTCGCCACTTATCACAAACAAGCTAACTCACAATCTGTGCCTTGTTGCAAGAACGTTATATTACCACTCCTAGATTTGTGTCTCCTGTATAGGGATATTTAATGGAAAGGATGTGCTACCAGAAACACATTTGTCCCAAACCTGTTCTTTTTAAATGAATTGCACATAAATGTTGTAGCCTTCCTTCAGAAATGAAATCCTCCCCACGGCTTTGCCAGCATGAACACAAAACATGCAGCAGCTTTGCTAACTACGCAGTATTTCCTATTCCCACGCCCCATTTTCTCTCTCACATTTCCACTTGGATAAGCAAATATAGCTCAACTTCACTATGGAAAGTGATCTCCAACAGGAAGGTATCACCAAAACCAGTTTTGTTTTTAACAGCTCTTGTGCAGTTCTGTTACCCATCATTTGGTGCACAGGTTGCATTGTTTCAAACAACCATTTGTATTTGGGATTGCCTTTAGCTGAGGGAATAATTTTTTCCCTGTCCTCCTTTGGCAGCCAGTTCAGAAGCACCCATTAATCTGCAGATAGAGACTCTTCAGACTGCTGTGCAGTTTCATTTGCATCTGCAGAGTCCTCTGCACATTAAACTCTTAGAACTATTAACCTAAGCAGACGAAAACATCAGCATCCCCATCACCCAACAGGAGAGAGTTTAAAAATTACTCTCAGGCTGGCAGCCAAGCACATGAGGCAAGTATATCCTTAGTAGGTAGAAAATCTATGGGATACACCAAACTAGAGCTAAGAAAGCAAGACAGCAAGAGAAGACATCTTGTGCTGTCAAGGAGGTAAACTGCCAGCACTGAAGGGTGACCAAAGGTTCTCACTGAAGAAAAAGTAACAAATATAATGTAGCCAAACTAAACTCAAGGCGACTAGTATCTGGGGAAGTCCACAAAACAAGATTTTCCCTTTACCGTACAGGAGCTCTAGGGCCAGATTAAGCGACCTCAACCAGGTCACACTTCCATGTGAAAAGGACCTGCCTATGACACACATCCCTTCCTACATTTGTGGAAGATAAATCTGCATCCTGTAGGAAGGCCTAATGCACTAGTGATCATGCAGTGACAAGTAACATCCAAGAAAAAATTGAGGAGGAAGATAGGGGAAAAAAAATACATGTAAGCATGCTACAAGCAATTAGGATAGGGAGCTAAACTGGGATGCTGCACATGTAGCCCTTTATGCTAGTTCTCTTCATGAGAATCATAAGAGAAGAAATTTTCAGCCCAGACTGGTCAGGATAAAAAGAAACAACTCCAGCCCATCATCTGCTTTTAACGACCAGAAATGTCTTGCAACCAACTCAGACAACCCTGTCATGTGGTATTTGAATGGTGAGTCACAAAAATCCATGTTCAACCGCTTCTTGGATTGCATTTATAAATGACAAGGGTCAAAGATAAGCAAAGCCACAGAACACAATTTCCCTCATGTTCAGACCCCTCTGACAGCTCAGTAGACCTCTTAGTGCCTTTTGGTCCTCTGGTGACAGATTAAAGCACTTACGGAAGTAAAAACACAGTTTACTCTTCTTCACTATCCCTCTGACTTTCAACAGCCTCTCCCTCAGCTACACTCATAGAAGACCTGTGCATTTGAATAAGGGCTAGAGGCTCTGGTTGTTTCAGGTACAGTTTATTCTGTGGAGAAAACAGGACAGGAGAACTATGTTTTCTTCAGTCCACATTGCCAGGTATTGAACAAAATACTATTTCCAGAATTCCTTTTGTTGGCTTGAGGGACTAAGGTCAGTTCTAACATGAAATCAGAATGACAAAAACAGTACTGTGCATTCAGAATTATACCAGTGTTCTGTTTGCCTTTATAATACATAACCAGAGTCACAGAGAATAGTCTGCACGTTAAAGTGAGCAAACTCACCTGCTCCCAGCATAACTGAGGGGTTACTGGTGTTGGTACAGCTCGTAATGGCAGCAATCACTACTGAACCATGAACAAGCTCAAAGTCGCAGCCTTCAAAAGTAAATTTGACTTTGCTGTTGTGAAAGTCAGGGGCAATCTGGAATCCCTTGAATCCTTGCTGTAAGGATCAAAAGAGCGTGGTTAATACAAATATTTTGATTGGGAACTGATATGGGCTGCGCTCCTGGCCAGCCCAAGTGATGGAAAAAAATTATTTCTATAGGGTCCCTCCCATTCTTTATCAGTAACAGGGAAGGCTTTACAGTATGTGTATTTTTTCCTGCACAAACATATCCTTCCTTGCCCGCTCAGACACAGCTTTCCTCCATCTGCCCTAGATAACTGTCCAGGCACTGGACAGCAAAGCCTACCCAGAAAGACGACATCTTAGCTGCACAATCTAGATTTCAGCCACAGTACTTGAGATTTGCATGCAAGTAGTGAATATTAAACGGCTGAAAACAATGCTATTAGCTGACTTGAGAGGCAAAAACTGAGAGCTGGAGAAAACAAACAAACAAACAAAAAAAAAATCAAGAAAGAACTGTTCCCAGTATGAAATATTAAGTTTGTATATGTGAAAGGGTAAGCTACACTCATGGAGTTTGCAAACTCTAACAAATTAAGAAAATTTGAAATTGCTGTGGCTTAGTTTTCTTGCTGCATGTCAGTGGAGTTTTCACATGTGCTGCATTCTAACAGGGCAGTTTTCCACTTTAAATAAAGATTCAATCTGATTTTGAAAACATAATTATTTGGGTCTAGACTTTCTAATTCTAATTAAAATCTTTTTTTTTTTTTTTTTTTTTTCTCTCTTACAATTTTTCCATGGCATGATGTAAAAGAGAAATACTTCATTCTTAGAATGTCTTTTATGGCATCTTCACGAGCAACATTAAATAGACACGCAAGCAGTTTTGAACGATCTGTCTTGAATGCACAACTACATTGTGCAGCCCAGTGCATAGGGCACTTGGAAGTCTGGTTAAGCAATGGGTAGTTAACACAGAGTTCAGTGCAGGAGCTACTTCGTCCAGTCTATAAACAATACACAAGTTGATCAGTTTAGAAACCCCTACCATATGTTGCTAGGCCTCAGATAGCTTCGGACTGGTCTAAATCTGAAAGAACTACTACTTCAGCCAGACAAACACTCCTTCATGTGAAAACACACCACCCTAATTTTAAACTACTCGTGTTTCTGATGCCATTTTCTAAACTGTACTCAAACAGCAGCCCAACAACCCCATCTGATTCTTCAACGAATAAACAAACAGCACGCTACTGAACTCCAGAATGTAGGCTTATAGAGACAAGACAGCTTCTGGAAGCATGCATTGGTTTATAGGACCCAGTGTCCCTAGTCCCTACCTTGGCTCCCAGACAAGTCTCAAAGTCCTTCTTCATATCTGAAACTGCAACTTTGTCCTGAGGCCTTTTTGGTCCACTGCAACAAGGCACAACAGTATGGAGGTCCAACTCAACCACCTGTTCAGTAAGAGGAACAAGAAAGGCTTCAGCACAGCATGGCAAGATAAAGTCAGCAAAACACAGGTATGTGTAATCGCCCACTGCTCAGTCAAGGCTTCTCTGCAGAAGTTTTCAGAGAACACATGTGAGGACAGCAAGATCAGAAGAGAAAGAATGGTTCTACATTCAGGCCCTGCTAATTCCTGGGTATTGCTCTTGAAATTACCCTGGTTACTGAATATGGGAAGGAAGCGTCTAGAGATGTAAATAGTTTTGAGAATTATGTCCTTTCAGATGCTAGTAGCAAGACACTTTCCAGAAAACAGTGATATGAAGAAACTCTGGTACAGAGAGAAACTAGACCAGACTATTTTTGCTTTGGGAAAAACATTCAGAGCCTATAACAAAACATTATAGATTACCATATTTTCCTATTCCCCACCCATGTTTCAACATCCTTTTGACTGTGTGCTTCATCTTCCCATATTTATAAAGTATTCAGACAATCATGAAACTCTTACGATAAGTTGCAAGATAAAACTCTTCTGGTTGAAAAAAATGAAACAGTTCTTGAGTTTCCAGGTCACAGTGACCTTGATTTTCTTGGTCAGAAAACAGCTTGCGTGGTCTGCAATTACCACACACAGCTTCTCAGTGAAACATATGCAGTGAAATAATTTGCTGAGCATAAGAAGGACACAGCCGAGGCACAGCTTACAGAGACCACATCCACACTACACTCACAGGCTGTGCTTGTGATTGGAGCGGAGCTCCCAACTACATGGATCCTCCATGAACCAGGACAAATATGCACTACCTGGAGCTGAGAAAAAATTTCCCTATGCCCAAGTTTCACACCTGGAAGACTAGCTGACTTGTTCCACTGAGCAAGTGTCTAAGCAAAACAGCTCAGATGAAGGCAAATGTGTGGAAGGTTACAAAGCCCCTTAACCATTTTCTGGTTTATGTGAATAACAGACAACAGTAATATGGAAGGATAGGAAGGCACAAAGAAGCCTGAAGAGGACATGATTTCTAACCTGTGTGAAGTCTGGATCCTGAGCAGAGTTCTTAAAATCTCTCAGCATTCCCACAGCCTCAAGATATTTTCTTGTGCATGTAATCTTCTCTTTATCACGGCCTAAAGGTCAGACACAGAAAAAAAAAAAAAAAAAGAAAAAGGCAAAGGAAAATACGGAACTACAATTGAGTGAGAGAAAGAAAAAAACACACATCTCTATTTAACACTGTTCACACTGTGAACTGCACCAAAAGATCCTTTCAATTCTGGATACTCATTAGCAGCAAAGTACAACAGAGTGACGGAGCAGCTTTAGTGACTTTTGGAGAAGAAGAACTTAGGTTCTTACTTTTGCAATCAGGACAAAACAGGTGCAAGCAGGGCTAGAGTAGCCATGTTTGCCAGGAAACAGCTTTAATTTGTCTCTTCCTAAACAGGAACCCTGAAATCAAGAAAGCCTGAACAGGCAATCACAGATAAAAAGTACAGAAGCACAGAAGGCGCTCAACCCTGTTGTTAACTATGTCATGTAGACTCAGGGGTCCCAGCCTTTAATTGCATCCTCAAGTCATGATCTCCCCTCCCATTTACCTGTCTGCATTAGGTACCCAATGCTAATGTCATCCACTGGGAAGAAGGCAGCCGTTGCTCCATATTCTGGACACATGTTGGCAATGGTGGCTCGGTCAGCAATTGACAGCTGGGCTACACCAGGACCAAAAAACTCCACAAATTTACCCACAACTCCAACTTGACGAAGGTGCTATTATTAAAAAAAAAAAAAAAGGCGTAATCTAAGGTAATTTGAAACCAGGAAGATGTGGTACACATGAAATTCCACAGCTGAAACAAAGAACTGTAAGTCTATAATAATAAGATATAATATAGTAATGTATTCATTTTAAACTTGCTCTTTTTCTCATTTAAACTAGATTCTATCTTAGAACAACTGCACTTTTCTCAGTGAGGCTAAGGACAGGAGAAGAGTACAGTCTTCTGCCAGTAAACCAGGATGATGCATTTTGATTTTGGATGAATTCAAGAAGTTTGGCTTTCTCCTTCTGCAGATTCTGTAAAGAGCCAGTGTCCCATGATGAACACATATATCCAATTTCTGAGCTCCAGCTCATTATTAGATGCTGACTAGTACCACTCAATTCAGTCACAAGTTACAGAGTGAATAAATACACTACAAATCGTTTTTCTTTTGAGATGGTAGAGAAACAAGAACAACCTTTTATAGGCACTGTTTTTCTCAAACAGGTCAGTCCATAGGTTTAGAACAGCCCGTGAAATCCCATCTCTCTGTTTCATTTCATCTTTCATTTCATCTGCTTTTGAGAATCAGATTTGGATAGAAATTTTGCAGATAGCTTTGGAAAGTTAATTCAACTCACATGGAGTGACAAAGTTTAAAAAAATATTTTTAAAAAAGTAAGAAAAAATAAATGGAAAAAGAGATGGTGCTTTTAAGTGTGCAATACAGTGTCTTTGTCTTATACATGCATAGCTTCCTGCACTAATGATCTAACAGCCAACTCAAATTACCTTGGTAATGGTGAGCACTATGTCTGTGGATGTTACCAGTGGCTGAGGGCTTCCCAGCAGTTTATAGCCAACCACCTCAGGCAGCACCATGCTGATCGGCTGGCCCAACATCACTGCTTCTGCTTCAATGCCACCAACACCTGCATGCAACAACATTACACAAACACACTATTTAAAAAGATAGTGTTGTGTCAAAAATAAACCTATGAAATGCAACTACTGAGCAGATGATTTAAGTTGTGAAAGGGGAGAGAAGGCAGACAATAAGAGGGCTGAGTCCTGCGCTGAGAAGCATTTGTCATCTTGCTTCAGCAATGTCAGGCTTTTTCATTTCTTTCTGTTTCACACTTCAATCCTTGTTCCTCAACCAACTGATGGGATATTATGTAAATCTTAGTAACCCACTCTGAAGAAATTTGACTTTTACGATAATAGATGTAAAAAATCTATAAAATGTCATAAACATGCAAATAATCAACAAGGAACAATAACACTAGCATGACATGGAGCAGTGTATAAAATGTATGCAGAACATGATTATGGGTTATAATACAGAAACTACAAAGTCATTTTAAAAAAATGAAAGATTCTGTAAGTAAACAGTTATGGATAGCTCTAAAGAATGCTAACAGGAAAGTTACTTGTTAAGACAGAACTATCTTCCTTAAGTATATTAACTTTCAACAGTTTTTTGCCACGTGCAGGTAAGAACCTCTAGGTAAACATACCTTCAATGTCAGAGCAATACAACTCAGGTGTTTACCCCACCTTAGTAATTTAATAACATAAAATATTAGGATGGCATAATCATACTCAATCTAAAAAAGCATTGTGTTTCCAACAAAATGACGCTCAAATAGCTGTTTTCCAACTTACAGCCCATAGAAAGTCCCACTCATCTTTACCTTGCACCTCTTAAACTTCCTTCACATTTTGTTTAGCTTAACTAGCAACCGATCTAGCACAAGTATCTTTTACTACAGTAGTATCTAAATATGAGGGCCCCATGTGCAAGGGCAACCAAACGTGGAATAAGAGAGACAACTCCTGTCTCACAGATCTCAGGTCTTCAAAAAATGAACCAGTGTATATATGCATGACTAAGTCTGCAGAAATTCTTCTAGCTTTCATAGAAAGTTTCTATCAGTATTGCTACAATAGTATGATAAAAAGGTAGCACAAACAATGTCCTATTTGCATCACCCGTGCTACTCAGAACCTGATAAGCATCTTTGTGAGTGATTAACATAATCGCTTTAAGGTCACTGAAAGTCTTCTGTATTTGTACAGTAGATATTTCAATTGGGCTGCTATCACCACACAATAGAAAGACAAGAGGTGCACCTGAAGTTTTCCCTGCTGTGTGTAGGATGAGTGTGATGCTTCCAATTCATTATCTATTTATTTAGTCAACATTTCAAACATTGCAATTTAAAAAAAAAAAAAAAAACCCTACTAATTTCAGTCACTTGTATTCCATTCCATTGACTATTAGTATTAGTCCATATTCCATACTGTTGTTCTACACAATCTCCTCCCTGGCCATAATAAACCCATACAGAGCCTACACCAAGCATCTTCCACCTAGCAGTGCCTTTGCAGTACTTAATAACAAGTAGCACTTTGAAAAAAGCTAAGTGTATTAGGAACAAATGGTTGTTTGGTGATGCTTCAACTTCCTTGCCCTCCCAAACGACTAAAGGGCTTCCAAAAATTTAATAGCTTTCCTTCCCTTTTTCCTTGTGATTTAAGTGCAAAACAGAAGATAATTTTTAAAAAATGAAAAAAACAGCACCAGAAGTGTTTTTTATAATCTGAGGATGTTATCAGAATGTGAAGCTAAACCATAAAATCTTAAATAACTGTAAGTTGCTTATATTAGGGGCAAATTTGAAACACAGCCTCTTATCAGCGCACAGGTTATTTATGATAAGCTAGTGCACTTACCCCAGCCAAGCACTCCCAAGCCATCTATCATGGTGGTGTGCGAGTCTGTGCCTACCACGCTGTCTGGATAATAGTAACCATCCTGATCAAATACCACTCTTGCTAAGTACTCCAAGTTTACTTGGTGGATGATCCCAGAGCCTGGTGGAATAATCCTCATGTTTTGGAAAGCCTGGGAGCCCCACTGAAATGGAAGGAAGTACAGACAAAAGTTTTCAATGTACACAAGTACTGGAAGAACATTTGTTCACACTTGTCAACACAAATAGGATTAATTCTCTCAATACCTTTAAGAACTCAAATCTTTCTTTGTTTCTTTCAAATTCCAGGTCCTGATTCTTCTGCAAGCTGTCTGACCTGCAAGTGGAAATAATCAGCTGCCATAACCAAAAGTCTCCATCTGCAATCTGAAGACAATCTAATACACTGAAGGAATAAAAGAAGCGGTAGTTGTTAAAGATAATGATGATCAATCTTATTGGCTTTACTAACGCCACAGGCAGCTGATGAAAAGGATTTCAGAAGTCTTATGGATAATACCTCCAGTCTGATCCAACCCTGAGTACTAATCTGAACTTTACGAGCAGTGAACCTGAAATCTGTAGTTTGGGAAAAGCTGGACTATATGTTACAGCAGTGAGAAGTTTGCCGCACCTAAATGAGAAGAACTAGCACAGCAATAAAGGGAAGCAGAATCTAACCACCCTGCAACTTTGGTTAAATAGGGACTATCACAGATCAGTGACTACACACTGTTGTCTGAAGTCCCTGTGTTTCATCACAGAGTTAACAAACATTTCACTTGTGTCAGCTACTTATCCTTCAACTTAATCAACTTAAGCCTGAGCACTAACAAAAAAAAAACCTCAGGTTCAAGGCCGGCCAAGGTTCTCTCCATATGCACATGACCCTAATAAAAATAAAACATGGTTAAGACAAAAACAAAGAAAAACAAACAAACACACACGCAAAACACTTATTAACAAACAAACAAACAAAGTAAAGTCTTGGATAGTACTTGGATAGCATGAAATAAGTGTTATTAAAATACTTAGAGAAAGAATCAAAATAGTTAATTTTGTCCTAAAGACTTAATCATATCTTATTCATAAAGAAATAGACTGTTTCCTAACGATTTAAAAAACTACGCAGATGCAAATTAAAAATATAAAAGTTAGTTCTCTAGTTTAATACTAATGTTAGAATTGCCATTACCCTACCATTACCCTGCCATTACCTGATTACTGTGTCTGCTTCTAAATTCCTCAGTGTTAAAGAATAGCTATTGCATTTCTACAAAATAGTTAAAGGGAGTATATTTTCAACGGCTACATAAGTCAAAATTTTGCCCCTCCATCTCTCCCACTGAGTGTGATGGGCATCAGTGAGAATTTGTACCCATATAAGTCTACAGTTCTCATACAAGAAACATATAAGTTCTGAAAAAAGAAATTGCACAATTTGTTTGGAAGAATAGCCTGGTAGGCCCATATGTAGCTACTAGCCAGGGTAGTTTCACCCTTATGTGAGGCTCTGGTATTCTAGTGTGGGCCTGCTGAGTGCATGCTGAGGATGAAATAGCACTGTTTCTTTACAAAACTTAAAAGGACCCATACTAATCAGTGTCCATTTCTCTATGGAGGCAATAAACCAGCAAACAGATTCTCACAGCTGGGCTAATGCTGCTCAGTCTTTTCTTAAATAAATAAAGAAGAAATGACCTGACCTTTCCAGAAAACTCCACGGGGTCAAAAAAAAAAAGGGCATGTGGAAAAAAGCTATTTCTGTGCAACTCATAATAATGTAGTTTTATTATGGAAGTTCCTAAGGTTTTTAAGAACATCACAAATGGAACTACTATCTTCATTGCCAGCAACTGGATCCAGCTTCCTAACTAATGTTAAGAGTTAACAGTCACTTTATATTCTTACCCTCTGTTAAAGTCGACCTGGATGGAGTGATCTATTACTAGATCAGCAGGACAGATGGGGTTGATTTTTTCAGGATCTCCACCAAGTTTCTTCACAGCATCACGCATTGCAGCAAAGTCAACCACAGCTGGTACTCCACTAAAATAGAAAAGATATGGGTAAGCTGAAAAGGTTTGGGAAAAAAAAAAATACAAGAAAACAAACGCAACCCAGATCCTGATGCAGAGACCTTCTTTTACAATCGGAACAAGTTGCAGCCTTATCCCCAGGCGGGTGATCACTATTTTATTCTACTGTAGAGAGAGCCCTTGGGAAGGCAAAGTCAGAAGAATAGGAAGAACTGAACTGCATCTGTACCCAGAGCATTGTCAGAACAAAATAATAAAAGTTACAGAATCAGTTTAAAATGCTTGACTGGGAATCGGGAAACTAAGACATAGTCAGCATTCCTGTGGGACCTTGAACTGATTTCTTCTCTTTTGCTCTTCTCTTCCCAGTCTGTAAAACAGACTTATTTTCATTCTTGTTTTATTTTGTTGGCTGATTTTAAGACAAGGACCAACTCTTTCTAGGTTTTCGAAGTATAGGAGAATCCTCTCCCTAATCAGTGCTGTTTGGTACCTTCCATGCTTGAAGTGAAACTGGCAGGGCAAGTCATCAGACCAAGGATGTGAATATACCAAACATGTGAACAGAGAACCAATCTGCAAGATAACCATACATACACAAATTGATTCAATTGCCCTAACGGATGTCCAGTTGAACATAAAAGGACAGAAATAAGAAAGTGTTCAACTTATTTTTACCAACAGGTTCTCATACATACCTCTTATGAAACACCTCAAATCACACAACACAGTCAAGATGTTCTTAGGTCTTTGGCTAAAATTCCTATTTTTACCTTCTCAATGTGTTCTTGTGACAACCCTGCACATCCCTGAAGTTGGAGTGACACATAAACAAGCTAACAGGCCTCTTCATCTCTGAATTTGAATGTCTCATTCACCCCAAAACACTTCTAAACCCTTAATTTAGGCTGTCCTTCCTCAGTGAGGTGGGTGAATTTTACATGAGGGCAAATAAAGGCACATGAAATGTGGGGATTCTATTCCCCACAGCCAACTTATATCAGGTCATAAATCAAGCATAGAATAGCAATCAGAAATTCTGGCACTTCAATGCCCATCCTAAATGGAAGAATTTTTTTTAATATCCATTTTAACAAGGCTTCTGGTGTTTCTCAGGACATACTGATGTTTCTAAAGAGGTAGCTAATACTACTCCCATGCAGAAGGTATTTCAATACATTTGAGAAACCACATCAACATGCCTGATTTTACTGGCTCAGGGTAAGAGCTTCCATGTGATGTGTTTGTGAGGATTTCGTATCACCCTGTATCCCAGAGCACTAAGTTTCTGTAAGAGCAGCTCGAACCAGTAAGAGTTTGTTTTCAACTCCTGTCTGCAACGAAGCTTGTAAAAATCTAGCAAGAACAATGCAGGAAAGAAAAAAGAAAAGGCTTTGCAATTATTCCAGAATTTTAGGCTGAATTTCTGATTGTTTACAAAAACAGCCCCAAAAGGTCCATATGATCCAATGTTGACTTAAAAGAAGCTAACTATGACTAAAACAAACATGAGAATGATTGATAAACTAATCTTTAGTGGAGTACTTCACTTTTCCAGGACATACATATATCAGTGAAAGCAGCAGATGTTATGATGCTATTTTAACATAGTAGATTTAAAGGGGGGAAAAAAGTTACTTTTTCCGGCTTACAAATTATATACAATTGAAAAGAAATAGAGAAAAATCCATTTATATTCTTAGAAGAATTCAGGATAATCACAGAATGGTCAAAGCTAGGAAAATCCTTAGTTCTAATCCTGGTCTTGTAATTTTTGCGAATCTTCTGGAAAGTTGCCAAGAGTTGCATTTTCCAACAAGCTCCCGCTCAGGAGAGTGTGCAGGAACTTGCTTTTTTCATAAATACAGCTCACCTGCAAGTTTATAGGCAAACTTTTAGCAGTGGTCTAGAGGCAAGAAAGGAGAGAAGCAAGAAAAGCAAGAAAATTTGGTTTGAAGTTGGCTTTGTCTGTGATTCAAATTTTAAAATATTAACTTTTAAATGTTTAAATGTTAAATGTTCTAAGACACAGAATCAACTGATCGTTTAGCAGTACAAGAAGATCTCAATTTTTGCTGTATAGGCTTAAGGTGCAAAGAACAATGGACTTGCAAGTCAGATGCTATATTAAGAACAGTTAGGAGTTAATGCTCTACCTGAAAATTGACTTTCTTCTAACAGGGACTATTACATGCTGACACTTATAGATTTACAGCACTGCAATAAAGGAGATCATTTAAAAAAATCCTTTATGTAGGGATCTCTACTGGTATTTCTGCAAAATAGTAGGCATTCACTTTTTTTTATATAGAAGTAGAGAAGTATGAAATAAAATATCCGGAAAGATACTGATTCCTAAGAGCTGTAAGTGAGAACAGTAATAAGCCTAAGTTGAAAGCAAGAGCCTGCGAATCTAGGAATCCAACGGGGGTGTGGGAAAGAACCTCTTAATATTGAATTTCCTCAGTTGAATCCAAACTGATTCATCTCATTTTCTCTTTTTTTTTTTTTTTTTGAAGAGTTCCATAAAGATATTTATTTCTCCATCTCAGAAGCACTTTATCTAGTGCTTTTATATAACCTTTTGCCTCTCCACATGCTGTCAACATGACATCCAGGGAGAATGAAAAAGCCTGCTCAAAGACTTCCCTTGTTCTTCCTTCCCCCCAACTTCCACCCAGACCTGAGAACTGCTGCACATTCATCACCCCTCCTCATCCCAGGCTGTGTAATCCTGCTCGTCAGCAACCCCTGCCTCTCAATTTTGGAGAGCATCAGACTCACGTGAAGTCTTGCAGAATAACTCGTGCAGGCTTAAACGGCACCTCAACATTCTTGTGTTGCACCACTTTCCAGTTGAGAATATTCTCAACGTCTTCCTTTTTCACCAGAAAATCATCACAGTTACGGATTGCCGCTTCCAAGAGAACTCGAATAGAAAACGGCAGACGAGCTGCATGGGAAAGAGGCAAGAAGCAAATTCTGTTTTTTACCATAGAGTGCATTCCCATATGTCAACAAGTGCAGAATTCTACTCCCAATATGTTGTCTTCATTTTATTTTACCCTCACTCTTGCCACTGTACTCATCACTAAAAATGCACTAGGAAAGCACAAACAGTTTTCTACCTGGCATGTTGGGAAGCATTTATTTGTTCAGCCAATCTCTTCCTGGGATGGAGAATGAAACCCACCTGCATCAAGAGTGTGCATCTCAGTCTCCTCCTACTTCAAGACAGATATATTTATACTTGATAAAAAGTAACACTAGAGTAGTCTTGACACATCTCTATCGGGAGAAAGGTACATGAAGGAAAACAAAAGATGCTCTCTCCTTTCTCTCTTTGTTTAGCAGGTTTTGACTTATTTTCAGAATATTTCAAATGAAAAACGTAGTGAAAAGGTTGCCAAAACTTTCCACTCAGGGACCCAAGGCACAGAGATCACTGAATCATAGCAGGAGCTCACTAGCAGGATCATAAAAACAGCACACCATTGAGCACTGCACTGTGCTGTAGAAAATACATCACATAGCATTGAATACACATGTTGTTTTAAAAAGAATAGAGAGAAAACCTCCTGTTTCAGGACACACATACTATGTCAACTTTTACCGTTTTATCTGCCACTGAGTTATCGCATTTCTGTGCTGGAGAGTGAGAATTGTTACCCTTTTCCTCTAGAGGATGTGGAGCTTATCACTCTTGGGATTCTGGAACAGATCACCTGGTAATAACACACATATATCTGTTTATGAAGACTCCTCCTCGCTTTTCAGAGACCATATCTGGCATTAATTGATTTCCGGTCTACATACTCTGAGTTTGCAATGGATATGCACTGCTGACATTCCGAGAAAGTGTTCCTCCTTTTGCTGCTTTGGTTCCTGTATTCCCCTTAACCAAGCACTTCCTCTTTGAGGCAACAAAAAAAAAAAAAAAAAAAAAAAAAAAAAAAGATGCAAGATTTTTACAAGTGTCACAAAAAGGATGCCTGGGAATACTCAGGAAGTTTCTGAGAAAAAAAGCTTCCTCCGAAAAGGATTCTTCTAGTCTCCTCTTACTTTTCTTTTCAAAGCTGATCAGCCTTTCTGGATTAAGTCAGTTATGTCAATGATAGGTCCTTTCCTGCCTATCACAGCAGAAAGGCAGCTGTGAGATGCCGTATTCATTTAATGCTTTCATTAGTTTTCCCTGTACCCATTTAGAATATCCACTCTAAATTTCTACACTTAAATTTTACTACAACTTCTTTTTCAAGAACTACAAGTAGCATTCATCAGTACAGTGTCTCTTCCAGTGCTGTTTAGCATCAATGATAACCAACAACCCTAAGCCCAGGCAGGTGCCTGTTTCAGTGCATTGCTTTCTCATGTTGCAAACATACCATATCTTGCATCTCCCAGTTTGTTTAGATTGAAGAACTTCTTCAGAGGCTGTTTGGGGTCCAGTGGCTCCACAATCCCTACAAACGGGTTGCTCATGGTTAAAGAGCCTGGTAAACACAAAAGATAAATCATTGTTATTTTCACAACATCATTTATAACTGTACTGCATGCAAAGCCTACATCAGACAGAAAGAAACTGCATAGACCATGTCAGTCATATCATCTCCCTTACAATTCATTTGCAAGACATTCCCAGAGATAGAAGGCCTGGAGGAAGACAAGTGCATTTTGAATCATGTAGATACAACACATGGTTTATAAAGAAAGTTCAATGTCTGCAGTGAGTCTGCACTATTACCTATGTTATGCTGCTTCTAGGTAGCCTCTGTGATTTAGGAACTACTATAAGTGTATGACACTATTTCTTATGTAGCCATTCAAAATTAAGCGGGAAAAAAAAAATCAATCAAACAGCAAGTATGATGGCTTGAAAAAGAAAGTTGTAAGACTACAAGCCTTGACTGATCATCTGAGAAACAGGAAGTCCTCTGCACTTCAGAAATATTTGTTAGGACTCTCTAGAGCAAAATGAAAACTTACCACACAATTAACTCTTCTTGAGGTCTTCAAAGTGTGTTTGTGTGTGTTTGTCCCAGTGCTTTAGTAGGTAAAAAATTCCATTATGACCTAACACTTTTCAGCTTCATTTATACAAGTAAGCTGAAGTGGTGAAAAATGCTCACAAATACCACAATATTCAGAACTAGCCTGATTTCACACCAGAACCTCTTCTAACCTCCAAAAGAAGTTGCATGCAACCCACCTACAGAAACAGTCTCCAGGATATTTTAAGTCCTGAACTGTCCTTTAGCGTTTGTCTGGTCCTAATGGAATCGACATATTCAAGGGGTTCTAAGGAAATGGATCAACAGAAGACTTAGAAAATAAAGAATAGAATCTCATTTTGCTCCTTTTCCTCCATACTGCCACTGTAGAACAAGAGAAAATTGCTTTCAACTCTCAAGTCAGCAGCTCTAACTCCAAAGACATAAATACATACGCACTGGATTGGAAAACTAAGAAAAAAAAAGCATATCTTATAAAACCAGTTTTCAGAGTGAAAGTCTATTAAAACTAGGGCCAGAATCCATACAGTTAGAATGAAAATAATTTCCAGGCAAGCACACAGAGGTAACTCCTGTAAACAAGAAGAAATGTAGCAACACAAAGGATGACAATGCATAAGAGAAGGAGAGAGGAAAAATATCACAAATCAGAAGACCATCACAGTTCCCATAAAATAAGTAAAAACAGCTCAGAATTAGCTTCCTTTTGCACCATAGAATTCATATCTTTGTGATCACATGCTAAAAGCTCAATTTGTAACATGAATGTCTTCATACTTCCTATAATAGTTCACTGTCCGCAATCACATTTTTCTAACAGTGACATTTCCTTCTTTGTACTTTCCTCCTTATGCATTCTCATAACTAGAATGTTCCCTGAAGAGTTGCATGAATTATACAAGGTACATCAGACAAAAAAAACCCACTTTATTTTAGCCCTTCTGTACCTACTAATATATTTGTGCACACTTGATATTTTGGCTAACATCAATGCTGAATATCTTCAAAAATACACTTGCCATCAATACTGCCATCCAACCAGCCATCTCTTCACAAAAAAAAAAGTTTCATTTTCAGCTTTTCAGAATCCTACCTCTACTTTCCTCTCCCACAGTGAGAGACGTGTAAAAGGATCCTAAGCATCAGTACAGAAACCCTGAAAACAACGAGGGGCAGATTTATTTTGAGTAAGTGATAGCTTTCCAAATATAAAACAAGGAAGTTGTTTTTCATCCATGTGACATCTGCCCTTCCGACAGGGAGCAAACACATAGAATTAAACAGCTGTTCCATAATGCCTGTAGCAGTAGATATGAAAACAGAGGGTTCATATTTCTCTGGTAATGCCTGAAGACCGCATGTCTTTCAAGTGGTAAAAGCTCTTTTCCCTCAGCTGTGCATAAGCTCTCTACCACTGCTGAATTAGCAGCACAGAATCAACAGAACAGTTTAATTTGGGCACCTTAACAGGATACTAGAAATGCTAGAGAAAGCTTCCCACAGTGGAGGCAAAGACGGGATTTGACAAGCCCTAAAAGAAAAGCACTGGCTTTTCAAGCCTGGAAGGTTTAAACTTGCAGATGCCACGGGAATCTACGAGGAAAAAACAACTGATTTTTGGAAAAGTGGTGGGACTGCACAGATGAAAACACTTGCTTCAGGGTGGGAAACAGAAGTCAGATGGAAGACGGGAATATCTCTGACCTTGCTTGGAAAGCACAGCACTTACCACTGACGCTGCACCTAATCTTGTATCTACGGCCTTAAATTGTCATTATCACCCCTTCCCACTCCCCACCATGTTATTTCCTTAAGTTTATCTACTCCACTACTTAACACTGCCTCTACGTAGGTATTTGTACTTTTGCTGCACATTTAGCAGGGCATCTCTAGACAGTAAGAACAAGTAGCTGATCTTAACAGAAAGGGAGCTGCAGCAGAGAACCAGGTTACTCAACTAGAAATCCATCACATTAATACTAAGGATGTATTTTCTGATATTACTAAGAACCACGTGTAACTAGGGAGCACTTTCTAAACCAAGGATTAATGTTTCAAGCTTTGTTCCCCAAGAGCAAATTAACTTGGCCACTTGTGTAGCTTTTCTCACAGTTTCACAATCTGCTCAGTGATGAGCCTTAATTAAAAGTATCTAAGACTGCACTTCCAATTTGCCTAAATTCTTGATCTCTTACTCGTGGCAGCAAGGAGATTCAGCAGGTGGAAACTTCTATCCTTCAGAATTGCAACATACTCCACCTACTCTACTTGAAAATATTCATTTCAAGCTTGCTGCCAGAAGTCTGCATTTTCCACAGGGAAACACAAACTCTCTCAATACAAGTCAGCTCTATGCAGTACTAACGCATCTGTGAAAAAATCCAGTCGTGGTATAAAATTAGTGAAAATTTGAGAAAGCTTAGGGGGAAAATGCAGACTGTAGGTGGATATTAAAAAAAGAAAAAAAAATCTAGTTTAAATATGCAAGTTGCCTCAGCAAAATATTTGTTACCCTAACATCTACTAAAGAAAGTAAGACCCAAATCCCATGAGCACTTGGACAAAGTCCAAGTACCAGAATACACCAGCACCAGAACAAGTAAAGTCCTGTTTTATAATGTATCTAGTTGTAATTGCTTTTGCGTGCACTTGGATCAGAACATATGCACACAGGTGATGTTGCAATACATTTCTTCTTTTGTTAAAAAACATGCTCTTTATACTTAACGCTTACTCTGTTACAGATAAGGCCGGTATTTATGAAATAAATAGTGCAGCGCTGAAAGAAACATCTTTCAGCGAGATTTCAGTGCTAACAGTGATTTGAGAATGAAAGTCTTTAAGGAGTCAAGTAATGGAAAGGAACACAGAGGTCACTAACTATTTGAGAAGTGGGCAACTATCCTGCTGATACAAGCTACACCATTTTTGCACATTGGGAGAAAACATGGCAATATCTAAAGAATGTTTTAAAATACTGTATCTACACAAAGTTTCATAGAACCCTTTCAACCTCAAGGCTCAAGAGAGAATTCACACTGAAACATGAACAGAACTCCGGGCTGCTGACTTTATTGCTTGCTGCAGATGCCTAAAGCTTTGACTGCAGCACAAAAGTATATATTCATTTGAAGTCATCATGTGCTATACTTCCAGTGCATGCTCCTTTTAATCTCTACATTTTATAGGCAATCCCAAGCATTCTGAGCATTCCAGTTCACTAGGAGCGCTGTATTTCACACCGAGAAAGCCAAGGTCTAGTTCAGAGGTCGAGCTTGTGAAATCTGTCTCATAGGTCTTAAAGAAACTCCATCTCCAAGAGAACTGGAGGCTTAGATGAGCGCTCAGTGCCAAAATATGGATGTTAAATGCCCTCAAGTCATCCCTCTGGGAAGCCAAATGCTATTTGCCTTCTCCCTCCAACATACTTAGCTAGTTCACTTGCTGCTTAAGAGGCAGTGGATAGACCTCTTTTGCATCCATCTCTCCTGCTTTTGTACACATTTGCACATATCTGTAATATCCTCACGCTGCCTCTGCAGCACAGGCAAACTTACACTTAACAAACCCTAGACCCTAACTGAGCAGACTCAAGCGATGCTGGAACGCTGTGTCAGCAGCTTCACCACAGCGTGTCCTAGTTAAAAAGTAGAGACTTTTTTCCCCTGCAGTAATAGTTATTATGCCTAAGAGTACAGAGACACTTTTTTGGAGATAAACAAACACTGAAAAACCAAGTCTTGAAATTCTTTTCCAGAAGGAGCAACTCTGAACTTTAACCTACTTCCTACCCCTCTACTAATTTTTTATTCATTCCCCTCCTGTTAGCAACCTTAAACTGTTCATTAATTACTATGCAGCTTGAGGCAGTTTGAACAAAGAACCACCTTTCAACATTACCAAAATACCCAGGAGAACGTGCTTCTGCACGCTCCTATCGCAGAGTTAAGGTGGAAGAGCTGCAAGGAGCTTGGGAACACAGCGAAGTGCTCTAAGTGTGTACAAAGGTTTGCCTGGAAATTTGGTTTCAATTTCAAACTGCAGGCATCTGAGCGCCAGCCTTTTTGTTCCGAAAACTCACATGAAGGGTGGAAGGAGGGCTACAGAGGTGCATGAGCACAGGGAACAAGGGTGCCATGCAAGAGTTCTTTATTCACCTCGTTACCACTGCAGCAGCTCCGTAATTGAGCTGCTGTTTCTGCAAGTCTAAAACCCCTCTTGCGCAGCCTGTCATCTGAACTGCTGCAGAACAAACAAAAACATGCAAGTGAAATGCATCCTTTCAGCACAGAGTGCTAGCAAGAGGATTATCACCATTGTGAAATAAATCTAGCATCATGGGGAAAAAGTCCTAACTTTTCATACTTTTCATGCTGTTTCAGGAATAAATTCTATTTTTTTTTTCAGGAAAAAAGGGCACTCTTCAATTCAGACCTTTCCAGTGATACGATTCATTACTCCAGGAAGGGGGAAAATTTCCAGCTATTATGTGGTAAAATCCTACCGTGAGAGTCTGTGTTGAAAAATACTTGCAAAAGAGATTTGCTGCTATTCTTACCACTTAAATATTGATAATATTATTTTTCTGTGGTTTTCTGCAACAATTGTGTCAGCTCTTCTGCCATCCCTGCAGGAACCTCCCTGAATAGTAACAAAGCAAGAATCTGTTGCTCACTGGCTAAAAGGGAACAAAGCTGGGAAGAAAAAAAGATAAATTGCAAAAGATTTATGATTAAAAATGGAGCTTGCAAGCCTGGCACCCTTTGGTTGCCCACTAGTTTACACGACACACTTTGCAAAGCAGTACTAAGTAAGTGCCCAGACCCCTGCAGACACTGGAAACCTCCATGGGAATTTTCTCTGTTGGGTAAAACCAATGAGGATTAAAGCAATGGCAACTTTCTGAATAAACCCTTACACACTGCACAGGCCCTGAAGGGACGAGCTGTGCTTCCCACTCCCGGCACATTAAATCCTTCCTATTTTTCTTTGAAGAAGTAACAATCCCCAGAAGTTTAGTAGCGGGGCAGGCTGACGAAGCACAATTGCTTTTAAGCAAAGGAACAGCAAATAAACACCTTGGTGTTAGCATTTCTCCAGGGTGGTCTTCCTTTACCTCAACACCACGGATTAAGAACAAGCCAACACGAACAACAGTGGCAGCGCTGGGAATTTGAACTCCATTCCCAGCTTCTGGTAGGAGAATTGCCTGTTTTATACCAGCTTCCCTGCTGGTGCTAGGGGCAGATGAAGTGCAGAGGCCTTTCCCTTCTGCCCCCTTGCAGCCCATGCAGAGGGAGAAGCCAAATATCAAAGTACAGCCTGCAATTAATGAATAAGAGACTGGGAGCAGGGAAGCTCAGCAGCCAAGGACGGCTGCAGCGGGGCAAAGCTCAGCCTAGGCCTGGCCCCGGGCTCTGCACCTGGAGACATGCCATCACCAAAAATAAAATTGAAAAAGTGAAATAAAATAAAATAAGCTGGCCCCTGAGCATCGCCCTCCTGCTGCGGCCGTGCTCCGCCGGTGGCTGCCCCATGGCGGTCCCCTCGCTGCCCCACGGCCTCCTCTCGGCCTGGCAGCCCC
>NW_010589800.1:119428-136127 GCF_000705375.1 Tinamus guttatus
GCTGCTGGGCGCGCGGGGCCGCGCGGCGCCGCCGCCGGGGCACAGCTTCCGCAGGGTGACCCTCACCAAGCCCACCTTCTGCCACGGCTGCACCGACTTCATCTGGGGGCTCGCGGGCTACCAGTGCGACGGTGAGTGGCGAGCGGGGCCGCCCGGGGCCGCGGCGCACCCGGGAGAGCGGGGGTCCCGCCGGTAGCCCCTGGCGTTCGGCGTTTATTTGAGTATCCACATACGTGTGTGCGTTTTACATATATACACGCGCGTATTTATGCACATATTACGATATGTATGTAATGCCCATATGTCCATTATGTCCAAAATGTCCTGTATGTTCATTTGTATGCGTCCATATATGTGTAGAATATGTGCATCACGTATATTTCTTCACATATAGAAATATATTTGTATACATTTATACGCATATATAGGTGTGTGTATGTATTTGTATATGTTGTATATACATATTTGTGTATATATGCTTGTGTATATATATTTCTGCATAAATATATACATATATACACACACACACAGTCCTATATGCTTGTTGGGGGAGAGCAGAGGATTCCAGGATGTAAGTGACATTTGGATACATATACACACAGAAATATATTTATGTGTCTGTGTGTGTTTATTATAACGTATAAATGCACACATGAGCATATATGTTTACCTATATATCTGTATAGTTGGCCCAGGCGACCCCCAGGGTCCCTTTTCCAGGATGGTAACATGAGTGGCTACTCTGTGACATTGATCCTGCTTCTTTTTTATTTTTAATTAATATTTAGTATATATATACACTCAGTGTTTTTTCAGCTTCTGAGTGACTTGGAGGCTTGTCCAGACATGGGGGAAAAATGGTGTAAAAATGGCAGGGTTTCTGTATGTGCGTGATCCTGTGTTCACGCTGCAAGTAGAAACAATAATTCAAAAATAAATAAAAACCCGAATGTGTGAGGTCTTGGTAGGGAATGGGGAGCGCCGAGTCGTTGCTGGCAGCGCGGCTGGGAGCGAAACCGATTTGGTGTGTAAATGCCCTTTTTTGGAAGCAGCGGGGTGAGTTAGCTGCGCCTTGGTCAGGTATTGCTGTGGTTCCGTGTCTTTGGGCTTTGTGTTCTCCAGCGGGATTTGGAAAACGGCTCCGGGCTCCGTAGGCGCCGAAGCTCCCGTTCCTCTCACTGCGGTTCGGCGGTTCAGGATGAGGCGTGGATGCCGGGTCGGAGCGATGTTCCTGCTATAAATCTCTGCCGTGGGAGCGCCGCTGTGGGGTCTGCTTAGCAAGGCTGCTCCAAGGTGTCCCTGGAGCATCCCCGGGCACGTCTGGAGTTGGGACATCCCATTAAACTGAGCGGATGCCCAAGGGGCAGGAGCCAGATGGGAACAAGTGTGATGCCCCGACAGAGGCTCAGTTTAGACCTGGGAATTAAACCAACGGGGACATAATTCCCTTAGGAATATAAGTCTTTTTTTCTGGCAAGATTGGCTTGCTTTTGATATATTTTAATCAAAGAATAAAAACTGCAAGGGGGCGAAGCTGCACGTGGATTTTACTTCTATCCCACTTAACAACACTTACGCATGTTCCCTGTCAATAGCGAGGCCTTTCCGTACAAAAGCAGATGGGTTTGATGTTGGGATGCACCTGGACTTGGCTGTTTGAGGCCCCGCTGGGTGCGTGTGGCTTTGTGGCATTTAAAACTGAGACTGCAGCAGGTGACTCTGAATTCATCTGGGTACAAGTGCAAAGAGTGTTTAAAGAAAGTTGGGGATACATGTTTGGGCTGGCACAGTGAAAGATGCTGCTTATTTGCTCGTCTGGATTTAAAAATAATCTAATTTGTGTTGCCGAAAACTTACACATTTCCCCTTGCCCTTCTAGCAGTACTTGAGGGAAAAATATCATAGTCACCGTGAGTGGCGAGGTAAGGAAATGATAGGGATTTTTGAATATAAGAGGAGAGCTTTTGCAGCTGGAAGATTTATTTCGTGTTGACAGTGTTCTCCTGGATTTGAGTCCAAGAGCTAAGTCAGGTGGGAAAAACTTGCCACAGAAAGTGCTAAAGCAAGAAACCCAATACCAGGTTTTGCTTAGCACTCTTAAATATCATCTGTGTTTTTGCTGGAAGCTGACTTGGTGGTGAATGGCAGAGGCAATAAAGGAGGTGCTGATAATTCATCATGCAGGAGAGTGGATGAGAGCCGCTGCTTGTTACGCACGGGTTTTCATTTCAGCTGATCTCTCCTCTAATCCTGCTCTCCCTCCCATTTGACTTTCATTTGAATGTTTTTGTTAAATAATCTGGGCTAATGATTAGGCTTAGTATCCTGAGGTGTTCCACTTGAAACGACTCCCTTAAACAACGTATCTGCGTTGGTATTTGTGTTATAATGAGGAAGTTTGTCATGATGTAGGATTTTTTAATTTTATTTGCCTTCAAACAAAGAGCATTTTTTAGCTAAGCGCACACACTGCTCTTGAGCAGGAGAATATGCACTGAGGGCTTTGTGCAGTGCCATGCAGGATGACAGGCAGGTTTTTAGTTCACAGTCTCCTCCTGGAAGTTTTTAACAGATGTTTCTGTGGACTTTTAGGCTGCTCTGAATTCCAAGCACAAAGATAAGGAGTCTTCCTAAATTGTCTCCAGTGCTTTCTCTTCTGGGCAAGCTCCCTGTGGCTTCTCTCTTTTCTCCTCTTCTGTTACTGCTTTGGTTACCTGCTCTTTATAGCTCCTCCATACTGTTGTTTTTCCCACTTTCTATCCTGCCATAAACCTGATACTTTTCCCGATTCGGAGCCCTTTCCTCAGGTGGCAGCTTCTTTCCATCTCCTCTTTGAATTGAATTGTCCCTGGATGACCCTTGCTATGTGTTAATGTCATGTTCTCCATCCTATTTTGTTTCTAACCTGTTTCATCACCTCAGAGCTTTCCCTTCTTGCTCATTAAGTCTTTGCCAAGCTGGCTCACAGTCCGTGTTTGTCTCAATATATATTTATACCTGTGTGTGTATACATATATATAAAATCAGGATTTGCTATGTATATCAAGACACATACATGCACACTCCTCCAAAGTCTGTGTTTTTGTATATAATCAAGAAGAGTATGCATGCTTGTAATTTGTGTGTGTAGTTGTTATTTTTTCCCCATTTTTAAATGGAGCACGAACAAATTATTTGGATGTATATTCACTATTGTAAATGCACTGCACTGATCATATTCACCTGCTTGACTTCTTAAATGCCACTGGTGTGATATCATCATGCTACTTGCTGTGTAAAAAAAAGAATAAAATAACTTTGCTTAACATATTCAGTAAGGTGAGGAAAACATGACTGCAGTTGACCACAGTGAGTCCCTGGAGGTTTTCCACGCAGTGAAATTTTAGAGGCATTCTGGTTACTTTTCAACACAGAGGTGTTTGGGTAATGCTGAGAGGTTTGCGTTCCTGGTGTTAAGGAAGAAGCTCCTGTTACGTAGGGCAGTGTTAGATTGCGGTAACTGGAGAACAGGACTTCCACTCTAAGCGTAAGAATCTGTAGAAGAAAAAGAAATCTCTGTTCCCAACTGCATTTCTCTTTCAGAATGTGTCATGCTTTAATGTCCTGGTTCCTTGTGATGTAATTCAGGAAATGACTCGGTCCTTTCTCTACGGTTCTCGTGCTGCATAAGCATCTCGTGGAGATAAGAAGTGGTGCACCTTGTTGACCGGTGTGCGTAAGCACGTCCTGCTGACCAGACTTCTGAATGCTCTGCAGGAAAATACTTCCTCAGCACTGAAATTGCGGCATGATGAGGTGTTTCAAAAGAAGGTGGAGGAATGCTTGGAAATTGCTAAGATTCCTTCAAGCGTTAGGGGGCGTGAGGGAAAGATCTGAATTTAGGGTGAAAAATGCCAGTCCTTTTGGAGCCAGTGGAAGTTCTGTTTTCAGAATAAAAATGGCTTTTGTGAGATGAGAAAGTGTTTCGGTTGTGGGGCCTGCTTTTTCTTCCAGAAGTCACTGAAGATGCCAGTGTAAACGTAAATAGTTGCAAATACATATTTGCCTGAGAAGCTGGTTTTGGCTTCATCCACTGCAAGAAGGCAGCATTAGACTTCAGACCAAAGCGTGGCTAAACAGTTTGATTCAGGGAAAACACCTTTTCAAAACCTTAAAGCATTGCAAGCATTTGGAAAAGGTGGCTATCCTGGATGTTCACAGGTACTCAGAGAATGTAGAAAGTCTTCAGGAGGGTTCTGTGGGTTGATGCCTGGCATCTAGAGGAGCACAGAAGTGCCCGGGCGCTATATGGGGACAGCTGTGCCCAGCCTGTGGGCATGTGAGCTGCGTGCCACATAGCCCTGTCCGTTTTGGGGGAGCTGTCCTTGAAGGCAATGACAGCCCTTCAGAAAAGCTCTTGCAACACTTCTGCCTGCAAGGGATTATTCTGAAACAAAGCGCTCGTCCAGGGACCAAGGCGAATTTTCCTATCGGCAGGAAAATAGATGTCAGCTGTGCTCGGTCTCCAGTAGACTCTTGGAGTCGTCGCTTGTGTGTGTGTGCCAATAAACTGGATATTAGAAGGAGATGTACTCAATGTGTCTAGTTTTGCAGCTTCCCTTGCCCTCGGGGTACAGGAGAATGCCAAGAGGGTAAGGTATTTTGGGGAAGGAACAAGTAAACAAAGGGCTTTTCCTTTTGGCGTCGCTTGGAAGGAGAAACCCGGAGTGATCTTGTGCCGATGGGAATTACTGTGACCACCCTCCAAATGGGGTTGGAGGGAGTGTAGGGCTGCCCCTGCTTGCATCCCGCTGTGGTGCTCAATAAAAGGGCACTACCAAGCTCACCATGCCTCATACACCCAGTGAAAAGGAAGGATCCCATGAGGATGAAAATACCCCTTAAATACAGCTAAGTCCCATCGTGTCTGTGCTGGTGTTCACCTCTCTTGTTCTGTTTCTCTTACCTTCGTTTTGCTCCAGAACAGCTCCTGTTTTGGCAAATGTCTCGGCATTTGTTGAAGCTGTTTCATTTTTCAATCCAGAATTCTTTCTTCAGTAGGAGTAAATAAATAATTTGAGAAATAATCTACTTCAGATATCTGTCTACTGTTTTCCAGTCTGGAAAGGCAATGAAGATATTCTAAGCCTATTCAGTACTTCTGCTAAAATGTAACTCTTTTCTTTTCTTTCTTTTTTTTTTTTAATATAGTCTCAGGGGAAATCTTAATAACCTTTCAGCATGCTTTGGTAATTCATATGCATAAATTAATACACGATTATGTTGCATAATAAATTAAGAACAAATGCTATAGTGTGTACGAGAACTCGCCTTGCCAGCCTGATCCAGAGGGGGGAAAAAAAAATAAAAACAAACAAATCATTGAGATGTTTTGGCTTCTCTTCAGGAATGATTCGTAATTTTATAAGGGTTGATTTTCCTGAGTGTTACTGGCCTGTGAACTGAGCTATCACTTGAAAGATCCGATGCACTCACATTGTCATATATAACCTTTGGTATTGCAGGCTTCTCTTCTGCAGAAGTAAATGATCAACTTCTCTAAATTATGAATAGTCTTATTCATTTGAAAGGGACTGTTCCTTAAATTCAAGATAAGGATAGGTCTGAGTCTTATCAGTCACTGGAGCCTCAATGGTAATTGAAATGTCTGCTCTTTCTGGAGGTAAATCCTTTTAAAATACTAGTGTTTCAGGTAGCATTTCTCTACGTAGTGCTTAGTGGGTTTTTTTGATGCACTGATGTACAAATACTTCATTCACCCTTTCTTTGCAGGTCATGCTAAAACCCACGCAGTAAAAATGCTAAATGCAGAGCATACCTACACAGCTGGCCCAAGCGTGTGTTTCTTTGGAAATCTTTTTACTTTTCTTTCCAGGTACACTTATTTCCATTTGATTCCATTGTTTTGTACACATTTTTCTCTGTGATGGAGTTTGGAAGTGGAGCCATAGAGGAAGAAGAGGTGAAAGTTGCCATGGCAACCTGTTTGTTTTGCCCTTTGTTTTGTTTCCCGAGGAGTGTGGAGGTGCCCTCAATAATGTTAAAGTTATCCAAGTTAAAAGGGGAAGCATTCGTATCTTAAGCAATGCTAATAATTTGGCACAATTTTTTTTAGTGCTACCTCGTTTTGAATTCTAATTTTAGCCAGGAAAAGGAAGGTGGAATTCCTAGGGAATAACCCTCCTCCATCCATCATTTGGCAGAGAATGGAGGGATGTTTTACAAGAAATGCCCTTTTTATTTTTTTCTTGCCCATCTGTTGTTCAGAGGTCAAACAAATTCATGCTCTGCACGAGCACGTTTGCTGTTCACGTTGTGTGCCCCTAGTGACGTGCCCTGTAGATACAGAACAACATTAAGGTGATTTTGAGGACAGTAGAGCTTAGAACGTCTCTATTTTTTGACTTTGAGCAACTCAGTATTGAAGTTTACTGCTGCAATGCCTTTGTGCCTTGTCACATCCTGTCACATCTTAAATTCCGTCCTGTTTTGCCCTGTTTCTACCATTTAGCCCATTCTTTCAACCCTGCAGTCATGCTGTAGTTATTTCCTTATCGTAGGTGGGACGGTGCTCTGGCTTCAGCATGTCTGGAATTGCAGCACCAGGCACAGGACCGTTCCTCCTAGGAGACCTCTGTGTCGACCGCCTGCGTTTTAGAGATTAGCCATCCAAGTCTGATGCTGATGTTGTCGTGTTGAAGTTATCCTGGGCAGACAGGGTGGTTTTGCAGGAAACCAGGCACTGGATATGAGGACTCTTCTTATAGTGCTTTATTTGCATCGCAAGGCTGCTTGCAGCAACTGTCAAGTAATTTCTGAGAATTTTCCTCCCTCACTGAGGGCTGGTGTTGGACTGCCTTTTATTTTTTGTCGCATTGTTCTGTTTTCAATACTGTAAGCTAAAGCTCTTTGTTTTGACCAGTGAACGTTGGTCAGCTGAAGAATGGTGTGAAACAATCAACAAAGTTTCTTTTGTAAAGCATCACCCTGAAAGCTCTGAATTGGAGAAGCTGTTGCAGGCAGCGCAAGATGCTAAGCACCATGTGTTTGATATTCGTCATACTGATGTGTAAGTACCACAAAAGACACCCTGAGTCTTCCTCCTTAGCCCTCTCCTTTAGATTATTGCACACCTAGTTCCTCTGCCTGGTTTCCACCTTGCTGCAGAGCTGATGCTCCTGTGCTGTGCTCCCAGATTTTGTCTGAGGGTCCTTTGGTTGCTTGGGTGATCTGCAGTAAGAGACTTCAGCTTCAGACGAAGCCAGGAGAAAGACCTGTAATTCCCCCTTTCTTTTTTTCTTTAGTTGGTAGCAGGTGACCTCTGGCTTTCTTCCCACCCCCGTGACATCTTCCCAAAGTTTGATTTGTGTCTCTTTGGATGAGAACAACACTCTGCTCTCCCTCCTAAGAATATCAGAAGATAGACTCCCCCAGGTAGCAGTTTACAAATGATTGTGACAAATGGTGATTTTTTTGGATTAGGATATGCCCTCAATATGGAGAACGGTGATCCTGTCATCGTGACGGGGTCCAAATAAATCTTGGAAGATCTTAGCCCAATGTGTATGTACTCTGGGAAGATGTGTGGCAAGGAAGAGGGTGGGAAGCCATACCTTTTATGAAAAAAATACTTGCTGAATAATTACTTGGTGATGAATAATAATAAAAGTGGGCAACCTTTATCCTCCAGCCCGTACTGAGGAGCAAGTGAAGTACGTGGTTATTTGCACTCAGATAGACTTATGTGGCGTAGAGCTGGTTTCTGCCAGGGTTTTTGTCTCCAGCATCCCTGAGCACCAGTGTCCCAGGACTGGGAGGCTGCGATTCCTATTGCTGGACTTGGCAATTTCTGCATCTCCAGCAGTGAGGCAGTAGTTAGGACAGAGTTCTCCTATTTTTGTCCTAGTGCTCAAAGAACGGGCCAGTACTGGTGCTTTCTGGATATGATTTCAGCATCTGTCACCGCCATGTGTCTGAAGAAACAGAAGCCCATGACGCCAGGGACTTATTCTAGGCTAAGAACATAAGACACTCCATGCCCACCCTCATTTCAGAGATGGGGAGCCTGAACTGCCTTGCTGAGCGACAGAAAGTCAAGTCTACGCAGAGCTTGCTCTTCTCTTTTGATGTAAGCCTGTGTTCACCTCCATTCCATGTGCAGAGCGTTTTGTTGGCTGTCCTGCACACTGCCTGCAAGGAGAGGAGATCTTGGTGTGCAGACTGGGCAGCGTGGACCTCTGTGTCCTTCCACAAGCTCAGGTGATAGGGTGGCTATGGTCACAGCCTAGAAAATAGGAAACCCTCCCGACCAAACAGGGGAGGTTGTTTTTCTGCACCTTTCTTGTGCTTTTGCACTGGTTTCCGGGAAAATAAGGCCTTTCGTGGTGCTAAACATGATGTGTATGTGGTTTTCTTTCAGCTGTGCATGTTCTAACTCGAGCAGCTTAACAGGATTTATGAAACCTGGTGTGGGTTGTGCTGGGGGCAGGATGCTGAGGATGCTGCTCCGAGGGGTAAAAATATATTAAATGTTTTTTAAGTACTGGGGTTATTGCCTGCCAGGGAAGACTGAGCAAAAAGATAAGTTGTTTTTATACTTTGGAATATCTGGAAAATTAGTAATGTGTGAGAGAGAATTAGACTTAGAATAGCCCAGGGGCTTTGTAATTCAAGCAAACCTACTGCAACCAAATCAGAACTTTTATAGCTGGTTGTTCAGATAGATACTTGGGCTCTTCTTGCCTATTTGCTCTTCAGTAGCTTGTCCTGTTTTCACATAAGCTGTATACATGTCATATAACAGCCTGTATGACATACAAATGAGCATAAATGCACATCTTCTATCTCAAAATTACATAGCTGAAGCGTTACAAAAAACATTTGGGTATCTCTCCTTATTTTTTAATATACATGTCTGATTTCTTCGGGGTTTTGGAAGGAGGTGAAGATAAATTGACCTTCAAGACTGCTTGTTTCCTTTGTAACCTCAGGGATGAGCTTCCCTGCTTAGGAATGGTTGCACAACAGGCTTCCAGCTTTACCCTCAGCTGGGCTTTGTGAGAGTACACCAGTATTCTGTGCAGGTTTTCACGTGTTTCTGTTAAACCGGGAAGGCAAGATTTACAGCTACACACGGCGTTCCCCTGAATGAGCAGTCACGGTGTTCGGAACGGCCCGTGGCCACGGTCCTCAACCAGAAAAGGTCAGTGTGGGGCAAGCTGTTGTGATGAAGGAGAAGCTCGGAGCTGTGTGACAAAGGCAAAAGTTAGTCCCACAAATACCCAGTGAAAATGAAGGAAGGAAGTAATCTACCTACATTTGACTAAAGTAAAAATTTGCTTTGAGTGAATTAGACTGACTTGGCCTAAGTTGCCTTGATGCTAATATAACTTTTACTCCATTGGGAAGTAGAAACTGTTGTCATTGTCTTCCATAACAGCGTGGAAACTTTGGTTTACTCAGTGTCATGCCCTGTTTCTTGTTTGCTTTGCTTAGTCCATCTAGAGCAAGTTGACCTTCCTTCTTCGGACTGTATTAAGTGTGTTGCAGTAGCTGTGCCCTCACTGCTCAATACCATTGTCACTGTGTGTGTTACTAAAGTGATTTAAGTGATTTAAACAAGCTAAGCTTTTTTTTTTTCTTTCGAGATACCTCCTTTTTTTCCTTTTTGTCTTGTTGGTATGTGAGGAGAGAGGTAGGAGTACCATATTTCTAAGCACCTGAAGGACCACCAGATATGCTTTGCTGCTTTCTGTGCTTTCTGCTGTCTTTTCTGTTCTGCTGTCAATAAATGACAATAATTGAACTGTTGAGATAACCACCACATTGCCTTGCTGTTACCTAGCTGCAAAAATAGCTGTGAAGAGAAAGGGAAAAAAAGAACAACACTCTTCCTAATGGCTATAATGTGCAGTCAAGAAATCATGGCCATAAGCTCTAGAAAGAGAGGTTCAATTCAGGCATGAAGCACCAAGCACCCTGCTCATACCTGTAAGGCCTGAGAAGGGTTTGGAGTAGTTTGACTTGAGGGGCTGAGGGTTGTGCGTCCTGGCTGCACTTTGGAGGCAGCTCTGGCTGACACGTGTCAGGAACATGCGATAAACTGAGCTCTTGAAATTGCGTCCTGCCCAGTGCTACGTGAAAATCCGGCTGCTGCCTATGTATCTGCATTGCAGTGAACTCTGGAACAAACTGCTTCATGCCCGAAGTAGTAAATATTTCTACAGAAATGGTTTTGACAGCGCACGTACGTGGCACAGAAATAAAACGCTGCCTGAACTGTAAAAAGTCCGTTTGGAGTCCACGGGAGCAGCATTGTTGCCACCCTCATATCTTGCTGCTTAGGTCAAGTTTTGGTGTGTAAATATGAGAAGTAGGAGGTTTGAGTCATCAAGGTTTCCCTCTTTCTTTGGATTCAAGAATTTTCTCAGTGTAAATCACATGAAATCTCTCAATTCTGTTAAAGATTTATTTTGATATATCCAGTGTTTTTTTATTTTTCCTGTTAATTACAGAATTTGTCACATTCTAGTGGTTGATGTCTAGAGTAGGAGAGAATTTCATGATTCTGAAGGACTTCTAATGCCTCTTTCTCTGGGGAGAGGTTACCAAACCTTGGTAACTTACCAAATAGGTTACAATACTTTGCAATAACAGGTTGGTAGAGCACAAGCAAATTTAAATGCTTTCTTGCATTCTGGACTGAAGATTGCCTTATTTAAGTTGGTGATGTGAAGAGCAGAGGTTTGTATTAATTGTGTCTGTCCAAGAAATATTTATGTTGCTAGGAGCACTGATAGAGTTTCTCTTCTCACCAGTAAGCTTGACAGAAAGCTTGGAAATGCATTTGGGTATGTACTTAAGTTTATTCTTCCATCTTGATAAGGATGAGATGTGTATCGTGTGCCCAGATTTATGGTCTGGTATGTTGGCTTGAAGTAAAAGAATCCCAGCTTGTGTAAATTGCTCTTAAGTAACTCTGAAGGAGTCAGGCTGATTTACAGCATGTGAAAGTCTGACCTTAAGTCTTCTGTAGTTAAAACATTTTTTTCCCTGAAAGCCTCTTAACATTAATGCTGTCCACTAGAGTTACTAAAAATGAAAACTAGTGAAGTTACTGAAGGAATGGAAAAACTCACCCTGCTGTAAAAACAACCTCCTTCAGAGTAAATGGCGTTAGTGATTACTCTTTCTGCAGTACCTCTTGCGTTTAAAATGCAAGCTGAACTGCGCATCCTTTGCGCTGCCCGGAGCTTGCTGCTGAAATTGGAGGCTCCTCCGTCTCACCGAGGCAGCCGGTCTGCAGCGCCCAGTGTACGAGGAAGGGGCCTTGACCCTCAGCTCTGCACAGTGAGGAAAGAGCCTGGATAATCCCAGCAATTCCCTGAGGAAACAGCAAAAGGTAATATTCTTGCACCTGCTTCTAAGCCAGGAAGCTATTTCTAAATGAGTTTTTGAAATGGGTGCCTTAGTCTTTAAGACTAAAATAGGTGCAAGTATAAAGGCACATTCCAGTTCAGGAAGGAAGTGGTGAAGTTTTGCTTTATGTATCAGGGCTTCGCCTTCTGTTTCTCTAACCTAATTGTTTTGCTTTTAAATACACACCTCTAAAGGGAGCCTGTGTTTGGATAGGTATAATCTATAACGCTTGTACTAGCTGTTTATTCAACATGTGTTGATAAATAAAAGCTACTGAAAATTTAGTCAAGTAGAAGGTTTATATTTTAATACAATTTCCGCACATTCAAGGAAATGTCAGCAACCTTCCCCAGTCACCCAAGCAGTCTGATTTCAAGTAAGTTCTTAGTCACAACCACAGCCCTTTTCTTATCTTCTTTTCTTGAGTATCTTACTGGAAGAAGGATGTGGGCAAGGATGCTGTATAGATAAAGGATCTCTCCCTAATAAAAAGTTTACATCCAGTGTATGTGAAATGGTACAATAATACCACACTGGTTACAGGCCTGAGTTTGGGTAGCAGATAAAAGGAAATAACTGAAGGCAGGTTCTATGTGTATTCTGAGTACACATAGTTTTTTAGTAGGGCTTATGCTACTCAACTAACTCTTAAGCAGTCTTAAACTGTTCCCCCTTCTACCTTGTTTCCCCCCCCCCAAAAAGGGGAATAATGACAATTTCCAGTGTTTCTAAGCTATTCAAGATGCAAAATTGACCATCAGCTGCTGAAGTTTCCTTGGTTGTCTGAGATGCAGAATCTCTATTTAGATTGATTTTATTTTAATTTGCTGTTTCATTGCTCAAGGTTGAAAAAGTTGATGTGAGTGAGTGGGGAAAATAATCTCATAAGTTGATGGGCTTTCAAACAGCTTGTATCAGTTGGACTAGAAATCTAAGTTACAGTAGGTCTAAAGGAACACATGCTCAGTGCTTAAATATTAGAAGCGGTCAATTGAGTGTTAGAATTTTTTAGGAGAAGAATGGGAAAGAAAGTGGGCCAAAAAGCATCCCTGTGCCACTGCATAAATTCACAGGGTGTACATGGGTGCACGTGTATGCAATGGCCAAGCTTCAGAGCTGCTGACGCTTGGGTCCTTATGACATCCAGCATCTGATCTTTAAAAGGTTTCTCCTTTCCCTGTGCCTCCTTTTCCCACACCTTGTGCTATAAAGCTGTAATTCTTAAGTAATTCTTTCATGTAACCTACATAAATGTCGGAGTTCTTTGCCATTGAGTTGTAGATGGTTTGTGTAGCATTCCTAGATATGACAAGCAATCCTGCCCTGCAGGATGGGGATTTCTTCCAAGTACTCAAATTCAACAAGATGCCTCAGAGAATTCTTTTTAGTTTTATTTATATACTCATTAAATATCTGAGAATGTTATATAATATGCTGGCCTTAAAATTTTAATTTCTGGAAAAAGTTAGTGTACACTGATTGCTGGGAAAATTCTTATATTACTGAGTGTTGTGGCTGAGCTAGTGGTTTGCTTTTAGAAACAAGAATAAGAAAATTAACGTAATGCAGCCTAAACATAACTGTAGGTACCTTGCATTTGATGCTCTGTTTGAAGCTTGAGGATGTTGTTTTCTTTGAATAAATCCCAAATGTTTGCCCATGCTATTTGATAATTTGAATAGTTCTTAAAATGCTTAGCTAAAGGGTAAACTAAACACTCCAGCCTAACCAGCATGATGTCAAACTGTCCATTTTGTATGCGATACCTGAAAGTGGTGTTTGAAGCTGCCTTGCTTTGACTTAAGCAATCCATAGATGTGTCTCACTGTAGCGTGCGATGGAGATTAAATGTACGATGAAACCCTCTTGCTATAAATAGAAAGAACAGTCTGTCCGCTTCCTTTTCTTCTAAAGGCTGTTGTGTGTGTCTTTTTTTTTTTTTCTTCCCTCGAAATTTTGCATTCCATCTTCTGAAACTTTGCACGGCATCTTCTGGTCTGTTTTTCCCAATCAAAGATAATCCCTTAAAAATACCACCCCCCTCCTGGTTTTTAGAATTTCCAGACTCACATGTGTTGCTGATCTGGGGGTGCTAACATAGACTTAAGGGTTTTTTTGTTTGTGTGTTGTGTGTCTGATTGGGTGTGTTTGTTTGTTTGTTGGTTTTCTGTGTTTTTTCTTTTTTTCTCTCTGCAAATACTGCTCATATTTCAGGGCTTTTTGCTTGCTGCCATTTATTTGTTTTCTTGGGGAATATGGCAAACAAAAACAAAATGGTGACTTATGAGAGTTAGCTGAACTCGTGAGAAATTTTGGGAGAGAGGATAAAAAGACAGCAAATCCTCACTGCTGAATTTGAAGCACATGTTGAGAAGTGGAGCGCTGTATGTCCTGAAAGAAATAGAAATTTTTCATTTAAAAAAAGCTAGAATCTGTGTGTGGGCAATGCTATCCTTCTGTGTTGGTCTCCTGATATTCTTCTATTTGAGTCTACACAAATGCTTCAATCCTTCCTTTGAAATTTTAGGAAACTCATTGAATTCTGAGAGTTGTATTTGTCTTTATGTGCTCAGTCAAGTATTTCAGCCCCTTATTCAACTTTACATTTTGCTGCTGGTCCGAAATTGCGCCTTCAAATTTCTCTCTATTATGTTTTTTCTTGCATTTCAAATCTCTAGTGTCTGCTGTGTTTCCCCAGGTGGGCCGTGAGATGCCATCTTTATTCATGAAGATCCTTGTTTGCCGTTGTCATCGTGAGCAGAAACCTGAGTAGTGCTGTGCGGTGGCCAGACTTGTCTGGATACAAGGGGAATGTCTCCCAAGAGCCAGACCCTCGGGAGGAGGGTTGTTCTTGAGGATGACTAAGAGTGTTCTCCTCTGCGATGCTCTTTTAGGGCTTGGTTCACTTGTGCGTGGAGTTGTAGTGTGTACACTTAAAGCTGGTAACTTGTTTGGAGATACTGGTCTCCTGGGCTGTGTCCTGCCCGCTGCCTCTCTGCAGAGGAATGTCTTGGAGATCATAAAGTTTCTGGGAACTATTTATGGTGCGTTGCTCTGTTATTACCTCTTGGCATTGCTCTGTTATTACCTCTTATCTGAGGCAGGACAGTGAAGGGGCATATTGCCATTTGACCAGGTTTTGGTAGCTACTGAGGTTGTTCTCCTTGACCAACTGACTCCATAATGATGTTCTTGGTGGAAGTCTGTCTGTGTCTGCAGTTTGTTGCTTTTTAGACTTATTTTCTTGACTTATGAAGGTTTGCCTCCGTGTGGAAGTCACTCCCTTTGACCAAGGCAAGCTCAGAAGGGCTTGGATTCTCTTTATAAAATAGCAAAGAGGCCACTTAACACATATGGCGCAGCTAATTTTTTCTCAGCGTTGGGGAGCACGTGCCTAAATCCATCATGAAGATGAACGAAAGCCTGAACCAAACCATTGCAGGGAGCTGAGAGTGGTTGGGTTGCATCTCTCAGCATCCACGCTATGCCACCAAAATGGAAACAAAGCTGAATTTAAACCCTCGTTTTGGGATGAGAGAAGTGGTGTGAAGGGACAGGAAAATGAACCAGGAAAGAGGGGGATATTTTCTGCTCTGGGTGACACTAGCACATACCATCAGTAGCAGCAGCGTAAGTAGAGCTCATGGATTGCAGATGGGAAACTCGAAGTTGTCGTTTTTTCCAGTTGCTCGTGAAACTTCGGAAACGTTACAGCGTGCACCTGAAAATCTGAGATGTGTGAATCCTTCCTGTGTACGGTTGCAGCTGCTAAACACAAATGAATTTTCTGCCACACGCGCTTGGAGTGGTCTGTGCTTTCACATGAGACATGGAGATGCCTGAAAATTCATGTTTAGTTCTTCTGAGGCGTGACAAACGCCTAGTTATTCCCTAATTGGTGCTAGGCAGTAGAACTGCAGTAAAGTATGTCCTGTTTTCCCTGCTCAGTGTAACGCCGTGTAAACTCACAGTAAGAAACTGGAAAATAGTACTCTTGTGAGAAGTTACTGTCAAAGACCATCTTGCTTTAAGGTCTTTTGTAAAGATAGGAAATAAGTAAGATGGGATTCTTACTTATTGTTCTGCCCTCCCAAAAATAATTAAGCACCCTGAGACTTTTTGTAGTCTCACTGACTAATTGTAACCAGTGTCCTGCAGTTTGCTCTCCTTTTCTTCCTGATTCCTGTCACATGCAATTTGGAGGAAAACTCATTTTCAAGTGTGTGAGCCTACTTCGGCTGTACCACAGACCTATTTCTTACTGTAGATAGTTACTTCAAAATCTCTTCTGGATATTAAGATCTCATTTCGTGTGTCCGGAGAGAAATGACTGGCTGCAGGTAACTCAGAAACTTTCTAACTTTTCTATTGCTAATATTTTATTAATTAGAATGGATGCAGTTCTCGCACTGTAAGCCGCATGAAAGTCACATGCATATTCAAAACCGAGGGAGAGCTAATGTGACTAAAAGTTGTGTTCCTAACTGCTTTTGGCTATGTGTGACTCTTCGGTCCTCAAAAGGAGCGTCCCTTGCTGACATTTCTCTTTTGTTCCACAGTTTGCAACTTCATGTCTCATGAAAAGTGCCTCAAGAATGTGAAGATACCGTGCTCATGTATTGCTGCGAGCCTTGTCAGGGTGAGTAAGCACAAGCTGCCACGTCTCTTCCTTGAAATAACGGCACAGATTTGTCACTAACAACCACGATGTATTAACATAGTGGCTTGTTAATGTATTACTGTTTAAGTCAATATGTTGCTCATCATTTTTTTTTTTTTTTACTACACAGAGAAGTTTTAATCCTCACATTTCCTTTCAAACTTGCCTACAAATGGGCGGCTGTAGACGCACTGTCTGAAAAATGATTATTTGCATTCTTTAAATATTACTCTTTTTTTTTAACATGTGTGTCATTACCTCGATGACTTGCTATAATGGAATGTGGTGACGGATTGATACGAAGTGCACTCAGAAAACCCTGTAGTGCACCATATTAAAGAAGATCTTTGTACTCCATTGATTTTTTTTTTTTTTTTAACAGCAACTGCAGTTAAAGGTTTTCTATGTACAGAAGGAGCAGTTGGGCTTCTGTGGATTGCTCTACCTTAAGGATTTGCTTATGCATACACTTTGAATCGTGGTTACTATGCCCAAGAGAATAAAACCCATGCGTGAAAAACCTTGAATTTTGAAAGCAGAGAATCGGAAGGCAGGGCTCCAATTGATGGAAATGTTTGCAAACTTGTTTATTTAAATTACTTTTGAAGTACTTGTTTTTCA
>NW_010589800.1:138296-197781 GCF_000705375.1 Tinamus guttatus
AGTGTTTGGGTTACTTCATCTTTGCTGGGCAGGCATGACTTCGTCTTGCAGGATTTTCTGCTCCCTACATGTGCCATATGCATGTGCTTTTCCTATACAGCTTTACTTTCAAATCCAAACAGGCATGGGAGTATTTTAGCAGTGTTTTTTCAGTGAAGTTAGACATCTATAATGCTATTTTTTCCCCTTTTCTCTTAAGTCCTTGTTGTGTTTGTGTGTTGGTGCAATTGTTTTTAACAATTTCCACTTCATGAGCTGTTGATAGACTGTTCACAGCACTTCCTTATGTACTTTTGTTCTTGGGAGCAGGACGTCTGGAATAGACAATTGCTTGTTTAGGCCTCACTTTCTCTTCAAGGTTGCTATGCTAAAAATAAAGGCTTTGAAGTTTAGAACTGAGGTGGCCGTTGCCTTCCCAGGCTGTGATACAGAAAAAGATTTTACTTTCTGCAGAAGCCTTAACTCGAGGGAGGTGCTGGTCCTCTTTGCTGGCCTGAGTCTCTCCCTCCTGGTGCTGGATCCGACTGTGCTTCGATGGTCATTGGGGTTGGTTACTGTGATCTTCAAACTGATGGGAAGCTGGAAATGGAAAAGAGCAAAGACAGATACAGAGGTTAGGGTGACTTTTCCTCACAACACTTCCAGTTCTCTATTTGGTATTGGTTGCTTCGTACTTAACCGTGGACAGACAGAGGAAACAGACCCTCTTTTTTTTTCTTTCCTTTGCTTTATTTCCCTCTCTTTTTCACCCAAGAGACACTAGGAAGCCTAACACAGTGGGGGATGAAGTGGAAAAGTTTGGTCTTTGCTTCACTGTCCTCGTTGCCACAGTCTCATTCAACTCTTTGAAATGTCTGATTTTGGGGGGTGCAGTTGCTTCACAGAACCAGCTTTTAAGAATTTTTTTTTTTTTTTTCGAATGGTCTGTGGACATTTTAACACATGGAGAAGAGCCCTGCAAGATGGGAATTCCAAGCTGATGTGATTGACTTGAATGATTGTTTTGGAGATGAGAAGAAAAAATTCAGCATCCAATTTTGGAAAATCATTGCTTGGCAAGCACTGGCAGTAAACCCCAGGGATCAAATTTGGCTCCAGTGTTGTTTAACATAATCTTTAACAACCAAGATGATGGGACCAGATGCACTCTCAGCATGTTTGCATGTGGTGCAAACCCGGCAGCAGGGGCTGATGCACCGGATGGTTGTGTTGCCACTCGGAGGGACCATGGCAGGCTGGAGAAACGGGCTGACATCCCAGCCAAGGGAAGTGCCAAATCCTGCCCCTGGGAAGGAGCAACCCTGGGCACCAGGACAGGCTGGAGTGACCTGCTGGAGAGCAGCTCTGTGGAGAAGGACCTGGGCGTCCTGGTGGTCACCAAGTTGACCATGAGGCAGCAATGGGCCGTCGTGGCCAAGACCACCAGTGGTGTTCTGGGCTGCATGAGGAAGAGGTAGGCAACCACTATGTGGTTCTGTGGCAGTGACTTGCAGGTGCTGTAGGTTTTATTCCAACATGGGGAACAAATGATTTGGGCAGAACTTGGTGAATTACTTTAATGATTCTATGTGCTTCCTTTGGAAGGCTCTCATAGAAAACAGGCCAGAATGCAAATATTTTACATAAGCAGTTTGACATGCCTTCGTTATCTCCCATGTCTTAGAGATTTTCTGTTTGGTATTTGGCGTTCATCAACGGACTTCTTGTCCTGACCATGTTTTAGATACTAACGTTCTTGTGGTGGGGGGACAGAAATTATATCTGTAATATGAACTGGATGGCATGAAATATATGCATAATATTTTTCCTCTTTTTTAGCATACAAATGTTTTCGCAAAAGTTCTTTCTCTCCTCTTCCTCTTTTACTTGACTGTGATAGAGGACGCTTCTGTGGGAGTGTAGTGTGTCTGTGTATGTGTGTTGATTTCTTTTGTCTTTGTTTCTTCAGGATGTTGTAGAAATGCCTGGATTTTGGACTGATCTGAACTCTGAAGTTTGCCTGATGGCCCTAACCACCTTTGCCAAGGAAGGATGGTTTCTCTCTAGCTCTTCAACGCTTGACTCACAGATTTGTGAGCTGCGTTGTTTCAACAAGGCAACAGCACAGAGTTTAAAAACCTTGTGGCGTAATTTAAAAGCCCCATAATGTGTGGAACTGATTGCCTGTAAGCTCTTCCCTACTACCAGTTTTCCTCTGTTTCCTGCCCAAAGAAGCAGCCAGTCGCTGAAGTAGAAGAGAAGGACTCTGCACATCCAACTTCCTAAGCTCAGGAGCTCCCTGTCTTGCTCTAAAGTTGGCACAGGCTGCAGACTCCCAGCCTGGCCCTTTAGCTCCACCTGTGACTCGAGTTCAGAAATAGTGTGGAATTTCATAAAGTCTTTTATCATGCGAGTTTCTTTTAATGCTTTATCTTGGTAATAGGAGATGAGCATCGACTTCCTCTAGAATAATAAAAGGAAGGAGTGTTTCCTTCTCTTACATGCCAGCTTCTGTTTGGAGGACAAAAAAAAAAAAACAAAAACAAAAAAAAAAACTGCTAGAACAAGCAACTTGTAATTACAGGGGAAGGCTCCTACACAGATTTCCTGATAGAATTTCTGGGTTTGAAATGGTGTGAAACTGTTATGTAGTTTCCATTGCAGAGGATCATAGAGAGCTTGTTTGCATGTATCTAGATATGGCCTAATACCCTGTCTCAGATCTATGGCATGGACAAAAAAAAAAAAAGTCCTTGCATATGGGTGTGTGCATTATTCCTTTATGTTATCCCTAATGTTGATTACTCATTCTAAATATTTACCTTCTTTCTTTCCTGTGCTATGATATGCTGTGGCACCATTAACATAACGCTATTGCTTGCTGTCAAAGTTTGCACATGAATTTTCCACAGTGAAGGTTGCCTTTTAGCACCAGCTTGATGTAACAAGTGCTTGGAGAGAGAAACAAAGTAGAAATTCCATGCAAAACCCAGTATATTCCATTATTGAAGAGCTTTTAATGTTAAAAGCAGGGAAGCGTCAAGCTAACAAACAAGATTTTAGAGTTACTGAGCAATGAGTGAGTAACTGAGGAAGTTGTCTGTACTTTGGAAAGTTGAATTGCTTCCAGTTTTTATCTTCCCTCAGACAGGGTATGGCCTACACATGTGGTCTAGACTTAATTACCTGGGTGTAATAATCATGGGACGTGTTCACGTTTCATCACCCGGAGCACATCTAGAGACGAGAGGTTTATGCCATCAGAACAAAATTAGGAATGTCAAGTAATGAAGCTTGAAATAATGAAACTTGCTTGCACTTGAAACATCAGAAAACATAGGCGTTCATTTTTTCAGAAAGGCCTGTTAAATTTCATTTTTATCAGCATTTTTTAAAATTGTTTTTTTTGCCTTCAATTGAAAGCAGTCTTCATGACTGCTACCTTGTTGATGTTTTGTGAAGACAGGTGACAGCAAGTTGTGCTGATCCTTACAGTGCCACGGTTTTGCTGAACTGAAACCAGTGACCTCAAGTTAAATTCCCTCTGCTCAGCCTCTGCAGGGTGTTGTGCAGGGTGTTTGCATGATTATTCCTGTGTCCTTCGCTACCTGAAGCCCATCAGCCAAATGCTACCGTAGGCCCTGAAACTAGTGCTCTGTGAAAGGTTTTACAAAATTCCCCCAAAGGTGCAAATCTCTATGATGGCTGAGGAGACGTGTGGGGAAAAGCAATATTTAGACATAAGTCTGCAAGAAGTTTATAGGGTTTTTCTCTTTTTATTTCAGATACCCCGAAACAGCAGCCGTTGCGTTGTTTTTTGGCCTGACTTTAGTTCTATCATTACTGCTTCAGTCCTTGATAAGGGTTCAGGCTAACCACGTGATTTAACCTGACTTTCTCCATAAATGAGGCAGCTTGGGTGGGAGCTGGGCTGTTCTGTACATAGCAATTATGTTTTGGGGGGAAATAGCCCCAAATGCTTAAATACTTCCAAACTCTTAAAACAGCGATTCTGTTCTGCCTCCACGCTTGCTATCCTGCAGCATTGCAGTATAAGCAACAATTTACAAAAGCACTGCAGAAATAAGGCAATTTATTTCTTTTTTGTCTCAGAAATAGTGTGCCTTTGCACAGCTCTGTGGTGGTGGTAAGTGGTTGAAGGTTAAAGAAAAGCCTGTTGCTTGGGATGCATTTGTTACTGCATTTCTGTATGATAGAATTTCGTGGTGCCTTATAGTTATGTGGGTAGCACAGAAGGACTTATACGCACAAAGTTTGTCTTCCATAGGATGTGGTTTTGTTACAGGTTGATAGGAATTTACACAGGAATGTGTTATGTGTTAAGGTTAGGTTGCCTTAACAGAATTCAGGCAGCAAAGCAGGGAAGTAGGAATATCCTGTGCATGAATGCAAGGTCGTTCTGGAGCACGTGCTGGAGCGGTACCATTATACTTTATTGATGGACATTTGATCCATGCTATAAGGGCACTCGGATGTCATTTAATAGTATTGCCCACAGAAACTTTCTGCATCTTTCTGTGGATATCGATTTTAGTGGTTTTACATAAAGCAATTGAAGTAGTTCTACGGGAAAGGTAGTTTTTAAACTTGCATCAATTATTAATTTTGCTCCCTACAGACGACCCGATGTGTCCGTAGTCAGCTGTATTTATACTGATGGTTATCTATTATTCTTTAAGTGGTGTCATTTCAGAGCCCAAAATGCTTTATGCCCCAGTCTAAGAGTCTAGAGGTTTTATATCATGTATATATACACACACACACACACACACACATCATAGATAGTTTTTATGTGTACATATATGGGAACTTGTTCAGGGAGGAAGGGAAAAGGGAGGCAGCTGCTGTTAGAAAGTGCGTGTGGTTTGTTGGCTCACGCAGCGTGCGCTGAGGTTCCTCCCTTCCACTTTCTCTCGTGCCCTGTTCCTCTCGTCCTGCCTCCCGCTGGCCCTGCAGCTGTGTCACACTTGTCGCGTCCAAACCAAGTGAAAGGGCTGCTCTTAATAAAGTTTTCGTGCCTTGTTTTGGAGAGGAAGCTGAGGGAATCGCTTCAGCAGTCAGTGTCACCTCGCCTTGGAAGATGAGCGAGTTGTCTGTTCTTCCTAGCAGTGGCTTTGAGGTTTCGGAGGATGTCACCATGATTCAAACAACCGCGGAGCTGGGGCGTGCAGGCTCCTTCCTTGGACTCTTCTGCAGAAATAGGGCCAGACCCTGCGTAAGAGTCTGGCTCATTGCAAAGTCCTTCCCCAAAATAGCCTCTCTTTATTTTTATTTTTTTTTTCAGAAAACTTTGTTTTGATCTATCAGTGTCCTTTTTCTTCAGTAAAAAAATTTCTTTCTTACAAAGCACTGGAACAAAAAGCAAAAAGGAAAATCCTACGTTTCTATGCCAGGTGTAAGATAAAATGGCCAGATTCAAGGCAGGGCATGAAAGGACTTCTCTGAATTACAAGGAGCAGTTGTTGAGGGGATGGCGAGCTCATGATGGGTGTTGAAAGCAGGTTATTCATCCACCTGGAGAAGGTCTCTGCATTTAACAAATATTGTCAGCTTTGATCAGAATCTATGGTAGTTTGGTTAAAGATCCCCCATGTTGTCCAGAATTTTTTTGCATTATTATTATTATTAAATTATTTTTCCTTTTCCTTTACCTCTGCAAAATTAATTCCAGGGTAGATTGGAGGAACCACATGCTGCACAGGGCTGGGGACAGTGATTTCTCTTGATTAAACTCGCAGGGGTCTCTTCCACCACAACCTTTTTTCATGCCAATTTCACTGTGCATGCTTCAAGTATGGGGTTTTTTTTTAGCAGAATTGTGCTTGGGTATGCAGAGGCAGAAACACTGGTATGAATTAGACCTTTACCTTGATGTCTGCAAAGGATTTTCTCTGTTATCAAATGCTGTGTGCCCAGTTCATGTCAGATCTGCTGCTGTTATTTCAAAGGAAGACCCTGATATATAAGGGAAAAAAAAAAAAAAAACATTCAAATCCTGCCTGGTAACTTTGGGAAACTATCTACTAGAGTATCTGGAAGGAAAAGCAAGTGTCTGTGATGCATATCTGAAGTCGCTATTTCCAAGATTTTAATGGAAACTATTAATTTCATTTCGTGCCTAAGTAACCATTTGTCAGCTTTCATTAGAAATATGTCACAAGTTTTTGTGCTGCAAGGACTGGAAGATAAATCAGGTATTTTTGTCAGAAGGGATATGTGAGCTGCTGAGGTCAAGGTGTCAGGAGGATGCATCATTTTCAGGTTTAAAAAATTAAAAAGTTATTAACATAAATCACTGTACATCTTTCTGAAAGTAATTTGCATTCTAGAATTTTAAAGATGCAATTATGTTTCTTCTAGTGTGAAAGTCTCCTTTATAAGGATGTTCTTTATAGGAAGAATAGTCTCCAAAGCAAATATAAAACTGATCTTTGTTTCTGGTTTGTCATTTTCGGTCTTTTGGTTCCGTTGTTCTTTTCTGCTTCTACCTTAAAATGGTACCATTGCTTATTAATAATCAATAATCCCGGGGAACTCCCCCACCCTTTAAAGTGGCTTGGGAATATGTCTTGTTGTGCATCAATTAGTTAAAGCTCTTGGTATAGCTCTTAGCAAAGAGATCTTCCAGTGCACCTTCCTTCTCGGTGCAGTCACCTGCAGTTCCTGGTACCGATGTGCCCTGGAGCTGGGTTTCAGCACCAGCTCTGAAATGTTGCTCTTAGGCCCCTGCTTTTGTGGGTCAGACACTTGGCTGGGCTGTGAAAACCCATGAAAAAAAGGCAAAAGGCATGTGGGGGGCAGTGGGTTTGGTCTTGAGTGTGTCCTCAGGGTGGTTTGCCTGCGGTTGTACCTACACAGCTATTGCTGCTTTGTGCACCTTGTTGTGACTAAGAACCCCTGGATTGAGAAGCTGTGGTTGAGGATTAGTTGTACTGGACAGAACCCAAAGGAACTAGATTCAGATTTGTGGCACAATGAATTATCAAGAAACTGGCTAGGCTTAAAATATACAGACTTTGATTAAAAATATATGTTTAAATGTATTTAAAATATTTTAAGTGCTTTAAAAATATTTTAAATATGTACTGCAAAATGTGATTTGTTTTTTATTATTTTCTATTTTTTTCCTTTACAGAATGACTTGGGTGTATACTTTTCCTCAAGCTTGCTTACATCCACACTGTGTGCAGTATGCTGTCTTGCAGGATAAGGCCATCTATATGAATAGTAATTGCCATTATGAAGGTGGTGGCTCATGATATATCATGTCTTTTTCGTTGGCAGGTTCCAGTTGCACACTGTTTTGGGCCTCCAGGACATTATAAAAGAAAGTTTTGCACTGTGTGCAGAAAGTCTCTAGATTCGCCTGCTTTTCGATGCGAAGGTAACGTCCTACCTACTTACAGAGCTGCCTGTTTCCCAGCAATGTGCACTTTGCTTATGTATAAATATATGTATATATAAGAACATGCACACACGAGGTGGAATGAATGCCAGGGGAAAAGTTATCTATGTCTTTATTGCATTTGTGGGACTTGGTTTGTTTATCGTAGTGTCAAACACGGATACTGTCTTTAATGATTCCTCCAATTTCCTTTGAGGGGAGCTGTGATTTTGGCAGTGTGCTGTGAGCCTGTGCTTGGCTTGGGAGGTATGAAGGATGAGATGCTGTTACTGCAAAATAAGGACGACTTCTTCTAGTGGAGTGATTTATTTCAGTTTTCCACTGGAAGCCTTGGCTATAGGGGATCATCTGGTACTCATGTTTCTGAAACCTCCTCCTTCTTGCAAAAGGATAGAATATAACTTTTCTCTGTGTTGGCAGTCTCAGAAATTCATCCCTTGCCAAGGGGATAAAGTGCCTTAGGTGGAAAGGTATTTGAAAATATTATCTGTCAAAATAATATTGCTTTGGGTGTTCTGGCATAGGCTCTCATAACAATAATCAAACAAATCACCCTAACGATAGAATTTCAGAATATACTGATGGGAAATACATGGCACAAATCCCTGCTTTTGATTTGGGGCAGTTCTTTAGTACTTTCTTGTGTTCTGTGAATTCCCTGAGTTTCTAATGCTCTTATAGCATTAGAGTGAGATTGAAGATAGTTCACTGTTTTATGTTTTAGAAGACTGTTGTCTGTGAACCATTTTAAAAAACTATTTTTAATATATATATATAATACATATATACATGCATACACATATATATATCCACACGCACAAAAAAAAAATCCATACGCATTTGAGATGCTAAAATTGCTATTGTGCTAAAAACACTGTCTTATTTGTTTTGGTTGTTTACATGTGTGTAGAGGAAATATTTGTCTTTGATAAGGCAATGTGAAGCCATAGAGGCCATTGTTTTTGTTCCTGGTTTTATCTTGTGAGTTGCACAAAGAATGTAAAATACAGTCTCATCAGAGTCTGTCACTCAGACATGATTATTGCATATATTGCATGAATTGGTGGGATGATCTTTTCAGATGACCTGCGTTTATAAGTTTTAGAGCTGATATCCGGCGTTAAAGAAGCATAACAAATTTCGAAAAAAAAAATAGTTAGCAGTTGTCTCATGTTCTAAACATTCTAACATTTCAAATGTTAGAACATTTTTATCTGGTTCAGCAAAGGTTAGAAAGCTGTGTTCCTAGTATGGATTAAACAGAAGTTTTGTTTTTTGTGGTATGATTTTGTATAGTAGTAAGTCTACATGTTTTCTTTGACTTTTTTGCCAAATATGGTTTAAAAATGGTTGTTGAGTCCCTAGAACATAAAAAGAATTTTCTTGTACTATCTAAAACTATTGTTAGAATTTGTTTTAAAACTCATCTGTTTAAAAAATGGAAAGCTTTTAAATTTAGACACTAAATTTTCCTTTTGCTTACTTCTGATGACAGTGCTTAATAGTGCAAGTCAGCTGTCACTTAAGATGTTCTTTTCTAATTTTTCAACAAACACTTTTAAATTTCCATCTCGGCCATAACTGAGGTACAAAATGAGGCAGGAGGGCACTAAGATGAAATTACTTTTTTTGGCAAACATTTGATATTAGATCCATTCAAAATAAATATTTTATATTCTTCACCCTTTAGTTTGTGTGTGTGTGTGTGATTTTCAAGCTTTTACTTGTAAAGAAAGTGAAAAAATTCAGACAAACTCTGTGAGTGGGTCTTAAACCTCTGTTCTGGAAATTAAGCACATATGAATATTACGCTGTAGTGTGATGAAGTACCTGCACTGCTTAGGCAAAAACTGTTGTGGTGTTTGAACTCCAACTCTGTTGAAAATTACTCATGTGCTGTTTTTGCTGCAGAATGCTCTGGTAACAGCTTCAACAAAATTAAAGCTGGTTTGATTGATAATAGCTGGTGTTCCTCTTGGTTTTCTTTCCAAGAAGAAAGGCTGGAAAGAAAAAAGGAGAAAAGGGAGGAACCCAAACATTTGTTAGTGTTGGATCTCTTGTAAAAGTTTGCTTTAAGTATCAATCAGGAGTAGCAAATTGCTTGTTTGTAAAAATTTTGCTTAAAGCATGTTTTTTTTAAAAAAAGAGAGAGCAGCAGTTAAAAACATTTAAAAGATTGTTCTGCCAAGTTGATCCATCTCAAATAAACCATCTTGATTGTTGGCCTCTAGGAAGGAATTCACAGCACTTCTTGATGAACAGAATATCCTCATTTGGATGCGAATTAAAAAACTCTAGCTCAGGGAAGTGCTGCTAAAAATGAAACTCTTTTTTTGCACTTTACACACTTTTTGAGCTTTACACACCACCAGCTGTGTCTTTCTTATCTTGGGAGTGTTGTGGACCCTATCTCAAGGGTATTTTTTTAACTCCTTCTGTGCCACTGCTGCCCTTCACGTGCACACTTCTTTGTTACTAACTGTGTTGGGGGCTGTGTAAGAAGCAGCAGATACATCTTAAAGCAGAGGGAAAAAGAAAGTGTTGTGCTTGCATTAGCAGAATCAATGATAAAGCACTTTTGTTAACTCTTTGAAGACATAATTTGGTTTAGAGAAATTCTTAGTAAGGGCACAGGGCAAAGAATCTAACTTGCCCTTGAGCTAGGCTTTTGCAGAACTGTGAAATATTTGTGTTAAATCCAAGGGTATTTAGAGATCTCTGAAGTAGTAAGGCTTGTGTGATTGTGGGGCTATGTAAAAAATCTGTGGTTGAGTTGGTAATATCTGTTAAAATAGGTTTGCTTTTGTGTGGTAGCTCGTGGTTTCTGCAGCATTCAAGCAAGGCAGCATTAGCACTGACTGCCTTTCCTAGAGCTTGCAGATTGACTTCAAAATGAGCTGTTATGCTCTGGGTAATTTAATGCTCTTTTCAAGATACTTTCGGATAGGATGACTAACGTTCGCAGTGGCCTCTGTCCAATATTTAGCTCTTCATCTTCAGATGTTTCTGATACGCTTGAAACAATGACTTGTTTGAGCAGAACCCAAACAAACAAAAAAACATGAAGAATTTCAACCTCGACTCATTTCATTTACTGAAAGCAAAATCGGATTCCTTCACAGAGTACTTGCATGTACAGCTCTTCAAAAGGCAGCTGGAGCTATCTTTTTTTATACATAACCATTTACAAGATCCTTAGAAAACATCTGTAATGCCTATAGTTACGAAACTAGGCATTGCGTTTCTTATTTGCTGATTTTGTTGATGATGATCTTGTTTGTTTTCTAAATGATCTGTTACTTGGAATATGGCATTTTTGCTTTTTTATCCCATCTAATTCAGAATTATTCTGGATTCTCCCTTCTCTTATACTTGAAACTTTAAGTCATCTTTTTAAAAAATGGAAGTACTTCATTTAAAAAAAAAAAAAAGAAAAAAACTTGCATAAAGCCTGATAGAGTTTCTTGTAGTTAAAAGGTCCAATAAACTTGCTTAATGTTGCCTTCTGAAATATTTAGAAAAATACTCTTTAAAGAAAAAGAAATAAACACAACATTTTCTTTCTCCCAGCAATGAATTGCAGTGTGCAAAGACAGCTTGAACAAAGCTCCTGTCATCTGAGTGTACCAGTTTATTCTAACTGTGTTTAAAGCTAAATCCTCTGAATGCCATTTAATGGCAAAGGGGATTTGTTTCCCGAGTAATATTTCCTTTTTGGCTGTTGGGAGTCTCCCTGTGAATCTAGTTGTCCAAACAGTTTACGTTTCGACCTTTTTTTTTTTTTTTTTTTTTTTTATTTTTTTTGTCGCATCACCTTGCAAATAGCAGAAATGAATGAGATGCATTGGAAAATACTCACTTTATCAGCTGTGTGGGAAACGTGAGTGTTGTACTCGTGCTGTTGGTGCAGTTGGGCAACATCTCAGAGCAGTAATCCCTGTGTGTCTGTTGAGTATGCTCAGTTCCTGTTTGTTTCCAGGTGGCTCTGAGGCTAGAGATCTGGATTATTTGGGCTCTCGGGAGAGCCTGTTTTGCTTTGACAGGCTCCTGGAAAGCCACCGTGCAGGACAGCAGCATTTGGTAATGAGGGTGGTTTCCTGAGGACCATTATGTCTGAGGACTTAGGGCTTGATGACATTTGGATGCGGATGAAAGGCTTTCTGTTAATAAGGGTCTCATAACCCTGGATGTTTTTTTAGATATGATTAAATCAAAGCGAGCTTGAAATGCAATAAATTGTTACGTTAGGAGAGGCAGCCGTTCCTGTGAAACGGTGAGACAAGCTGTAGAAAGCCAGATGGTGGTTACAGATTTAACTTTCCGTACTGGAGGAGATATGGTGAGTACTTGTGAGTGTAATTAATCTTTGTCTTTTCTTGTATTTGCTAGCTGTATATCAGTTTAACATGCAGGAGGTTGAACAACACCCTGGCACTAGTGATAAGCTGCTTCTGTTGTCTGCTGAACAGAAAAGAGCATAAAGGGAAGAAAACAAGGTGCCAGAGAGCAGCAAAGAAAGGATGAGGGGACAGAGGAACAAGCTGCAAAACGCAGGCATTCAAACTCAAAGAAGTTCTTCTTATTTTCGTGTTTTTTAGTTTGTGAGCTACATGTGCATACCGATTGTATCCTGTTTGCTTGTAGTGACTGCCGGCAGTGTCACCAGGATGGACACCAGGACCATGTAAGTACCAACACCCATGTGGCAGAGCAGACTGCATTTTTCGGTGTGAAAACAAGGGCTATGATACAGAAGAGGTCTCGGCCTCTTCTTTTCTTACAAAGCGCTCTCATTGCTTACTTGCAGGTAAAGGGGATGTGTAGCTTCAGCAAGCATGTTGCAAACAGTGAGATGAACTTAAATTCCAATAAATACATCTATTCATGATGTTTATGGAAGGGTTACTGCAGTGCCTGTGCCACACTGTAATTAGGAAAATGGAAAAAAAAGGAAAAAAAAAACCAGCATTTTAACATAATAATATTGATAAAGTCTAGTCTGTTCGAATTACCCATTTGATAGCTGGGACAAAGATGGTCCAGCATCCTGTGTTCAGTGTGATGCTTAAACGTGTTGTGTTTTCCCAGGATACTTACCACCATCATTGGAGGGAGGGAAATCTCTCTTCAAGTGCTCGCTGTGAAGTTTGCAAAAAAACCTGTGGCTCCTCCGAGGTGCTGTCTGGCATGAGATGCGAATGGTGCGGCATTCTGGTATGTATCCTTGGGCGTGTTTATGAGAAAAATGTGTTAAATATTAATAGGGTTTTCAGGCTATGACTAATTCTGGAGCTGGTGATATTTGTGTTGGATGGAAAGACTGACTTTTTTAAAATTTTATTTACTTTTAGTCATTAAATGGGGCATCACAGTTTAACTTCAAATTTAAATTCAGTCGGACTTAGGATTTTCCCCTTACAAGGGTGTTATTGCTTGTGCTGTGTGAAATCAGAATTACTTTTAAGTCACATGCATTATGTAAGGTCAAAGGCATGGCATTTTAACAAACTTAATCCTCTTTCAGTGTAGCATACTCTTAAACCATGAGTTTTATTAGTACAGACTGTTGGTTTCTACATTTTTCCTTTTGCGTGACTTTTGTCTTGATTCCTGTGCAACGTCATGGTATCCTTTAATAATCCTCAAGAAAGCCACATCTTTTAAATTACTAATGTATAAATCTGCTGTGTAGATAGAAAATGGTCCATCCAGTGAATACTGCCTGCTCATGAAGTATAACTGCAGTGCCAAGGAGCAGGAGATGGGTGGCAAGTTAAAAGTATATCTGATAATAAAATTATTAATCTGCCTCTTAATACACACAGAATCACACTGAATGACTGAGGTTGGAAGGGACCTCTAGAGATCATCTAGTCCGACCCCCTGCTCAAATACAAGGAGGCTCCTTATGTTATAGCCATCTAGAACAAAAAGTGGAGGTTATTCAGGATTTTGGGTGTGATTTGAGTCATTTTAAAATAGTCTTAGTGCTTTTTTGCTTTTCTAATGTGATTTATAATTTCTGGGGTGGGGGACGCTGATTTTGAGAATAGACTAACACATGCAACATGCTGTAAGGGCACATGCATGAAAGTGTGTATAGCCAATGCTGACTGAAGATAGAGCACGAAGCGGAAACTAGTCAGTTAGGCCTTAGTAAATACCCTGAAACCTCTATAAATTTGCAAGTGGTGCACCTATGGAAGAAGATAATACTGTTTTCAAGCTCTTAACTCATCCACCTCTCTATCTTCTGTCCTGCCCCAGCTTTCCCATAAATATACATATAGAATGTAAGATTTGGGGCTTGAGACTCATCATATTAATCTTTTCTAGAGAGCTGTCTAAAGGTCCTTAGTTTATAATAAAGCAGGTTTGTAATACATGGGATTTCTTCATGTTTTCTTCATAAAAGCCTAACGGAACCAATTAAAATTTGGTGTGAAAATGGCTCGCATAGCTCACTGAAACTTAAGTGATTTCTAGGTGACTAAGTATTCCAGGCTGATTTTTTTTTTCCAGTAACAGTGCATATTGTGTTACAAACGTTTTAATTTTCTTGGTGTTTTGAAACATGCTTAACCCGTGTGCTTCTGTTCATAGGCACATGCTGCTTGCTACGTAATTGTCACACCACAATGTACTTTTGGAAGATTAAGGAATATGATTCTTCCTCCAAACTGCGTGCGATTATATTCTCGCAACTTCAGCAAACTGCATTGCTTTCGTATATCAGAGAACTTGCAAGCAGAACCAGGTAAAAGCTTTTGTAGCTGATTGCTACTAATTGCTGAGTGTGTTTAACCTAGGGTTATATTTCACTGAAAAATGCTAATTTTGCATTGTCTTTTGAGGATGTACTGTCACCTTTCGCTAATTCTGGTTAGGACAGGATGTAGATTCTAAATGCAGACTGCTCAGAATTCTTCAACTTTATTGTTTTCAGGGCAGATTTGAAAGCTTTGCTTCTGGGGAATGTGTGTGTGTGTATGCTTGCTACCAAAGCATATATGTATTTTAAATCAATATATACATATATATCTTCATATAAAATATATATATACTTATATATGTAATATATATTTCAAGATATATATATATATATATAATCAAGATATATGAAGACATATGGCTTGATTTTTAGGGTTTCTTTCCAAGAAACCTGGAGTTAAAACTTGTGAACAGTTTACTATGCTTGCAAGACTTAAGATGGGACTCATAAATAAGAATTTGAATAAAACCTCCTCTTATGTTACAGTTCATAGTATTTCGGCAAAAATTGAGAGGGCAGTGATGAACCCATTTTCAGTGCAGTTTTTTTATCTGCTGTCTTTCTCTGTACATGCATACCTTAATCCTGAAATTATTCAAGATAACTCAGAAACCATGCCTAAAAAAGAAAAAAAAAAGAAAGAAAAAAAAAAACATAATAAACCTCAGGATTGACAGTGTGATTGGTAGATTAGTGTTGTTGCAAATGCTTGCTGATACACAAGCTGCCTTTTGTTTGGGATATCCTGTGTAAAAAATACTTCTGTTTCCTTGTTTGAGCGTTTGCCCTTTCAGGATTTCTGTGCTGAAGGGAAATCATTCGTTTATCAACATAACGTTGTACTGCCATCTAGAGTACAGGTTGGCCCAGCAAGTCTTCTCCTACTGCTTCTTAAAGTAGCTGAAATACCTTTTTCTTTACATTTTGACCATCATGGTCTTGTAATGCTTTTCTCTGTGCGTAAATTTACGAGGAAAATCTGGGTAAGGTAGGTCTTGGAAATTAAATGTTATAATATGCCTATTGCAGATATACCTAAGGGCCTAGAAAAGCCTGCAAGGGGGAGGAGGTCTTGTTTCCTTTGCTTATTGGTTGATCTTTTTTTCTCATGTTTTTGATCTCTTGTTAAACTTCTTTGCTGGGGAGGAGAGGTAGCAATGGCTAGAGAAATAAAACAGATGCTTGAAAATCAACATGATTTTGATACTTCCAACATGATAAATACCAGAAATATACAATCTGGATCAATTATTGCTACATGTTAGAAAATTTCCCAAATCTTTCTTCAAGATAATTTTATCTTATTGTCAAGAGAAGTTGAGCCCAGTTTATTTTTAAAAGTCTCATTCTGGTGTCTATTCTGATGTTATCTAGGTTTTTCTTTCAAACAGAGGGCTTTTCTCATTATGTTTTCATTTTCTCATAATGCTTAATCCTGTTTTTGGAATGTGTCCTCTGAAATTCAAGAGTGAAGAGCGAATCAGAAATTAACTGATGGCTAGGAGCAGACGTGAGGGGAAAGGGAAATATTCAGTAACTTGATTAGGACTCTTTCTGCTACCCTAATGCACTGTGACCTGCATCCTTTTGGGCTGGATGGCTGCCTGTGGCACTTGCCATCTCGGTGGCTGTTTTGGTTTTGTTTTGGTCGGTTGGGGTTTTCTTGAGTAACCAGTGCCTGCCTTGCCTTGTATGGGGCGTTTCTCTGTTTTTCCTTAAGTCGTGGTGGTGTATGACCTTTATCAAGGTACAGCTTCGGTGTCATGGTGCTTGGCACTGTGCAGGTTTGTGACATTTAGACCATATTGTCTACATTTCTCTCTACTTAGAAGCTTAATCTGCCACTCTGTAACAGGAAAAACAATGCAACTCTTTTATACTTTAAAAACTCAAATTCCTTGGCACTATTATTAGTGTCTCTCACAGTCTACTAAAGCACTACCCACATATTCAGCAAATTACCTGTTCATCAGCTTGAGTTCTGCTAAATGCCCTCTCTAACGTGCTGTAATTCTGCTTCTTGGAGGATTTTGGATTCTACTAGTATCTCCCCCCTCTTTAAGATTTTCTTTACAGATCTTTTTTTTTCTTATTTTGTGAGTCAGTTTCCTGCCCATACCCCACACCTGTAAGGCAGAGTTTTGGCAGATGTGATGCCAGGCTTGTTTTGGGGAAGCTTTGTGTCCTTCCCAAACAAATAAAGGAGCTTCGGTGGGCAGGAGGCTGAAGTGCATGGGTACCATTTTTAACATGAGCATCTTTAGCTGGGTTGGCTTACATCTACCAGGCTTTTTAATATGCGCTCACTGTGGTTATATGACTCTGCAGGTTTTTGTTTTATGCAGTTTTTGAAGGAGGGATTTTTATCGTAAAATAACTAAAAGAGTGTCGTTGTCTGATGTGATAGGATTCTTTTTTTGCTTTGTTAATCTTCTATAAAGACTTAAATGACAACTTTTTTTTTTCTTATCTCATTCAAATTAAAAAGAGCTCTTAATGTTTATTTTCCACAGATGAAGATGATGATTTTGATGGGTCAACCCCAGGGTCAACAAAAGATGTCCAAACTTCTACAGATTCAAGTAAGTAATTCTTTTTCTAAGTCCATATTGACCCATTCTGGTCTTTATTCATAAAGTTTTGATTTGTTTTTCTTTATGAAATAGGACATGAATATTCTTGTAATGATAGGTGTCAGTTTGGGATCCTGAGTCTGGGTCCATCGCACATCAAGGTCTTATCAACTCTCTCATCTCTATTTCCTGTTGGTAGATTATTTTGGCATTAAGTGTCAGTCTGTTCATTAGCCTGTCAAACACATCACAGAAGAAGGCTTTCCCCAAACCTTCTTTCTACAGGTCAGTACCACTGCACTAAATTGTTTTGGAAAAGAGCATGCTTCATAAATTACAGTTAGACATTTCTCTCGGAAAAATAATTGAAGAAAGAAATTATGGTATTAACGATGAAAAAAAAAAAAAGAAGGGAGGAAAACAAAAAAAAGAGTGTAATAGGCAGGCAGAATGTCTTTTCTAAGTCTTTTTCCTTTAAGATGTCTGGTCCAAATCTTATTGAAGACATCGTGGGCATTTTTGGCTTTGCTCAGGCATGGACCAGTGCATCAGGATTGAGGTCAGCTGGCTGCTCCTTATGTAGTTCTCATGCCTGTATTAGCCATACTTGTCCTTTTCTGAAGAATTAACTCAGTCTGCACTTTGAGGGGGGAAAAAACCCACCTCCTGAACTATATACTTATTAGAAACTAGAAAAATATGATATTTTCCGCGTCATGTAGTTATGTGAATGATTCTGAAAACAGAAATTGTAAAACAATGAATGTGACTTGTTTGCTTGTTTCCTTTTAGCAAAGAGTGCTTTCAAAATCAATATTCTATTGATTGAAATAGAATAGTGAAAATCCTGTTCTGCCAGTTCTGGTTTAAATAATAATAAAAAAGTTATATTGAATATAAATAAGTTTTGATGGACCACCATGCTTCTTATTACAGGAACGAGACACTGAGTTACTGTGTTTTTCTAAGAAACTTTCACCTTCTTTATTAGCCTTTTATGTGACATAAGTAGTTGAATGTCAGGGCTTTTGTCCTTATCAACCAGGGCTAATTCCTTTACTTATGATCATCAAAAGGCAGAAAATCTAGATCTTGTTATCTAGATAATGTAATTGTAAATGGTAAAAAGTACTCATGCAGGACTGTTCAGCTTTAGACATCCTTTCCAAGAGAAGAAAGAAAAAGATGCTAAAATTCACAACTGCAAATAAACTCGAATTTGCCTTTTGTTCGTGTCTACTGTCCCTCAGCAAACTGGAAAAAGCACAAATAGATGGCATATTTTATAAGGTTATATTGGACAGGTAGCGGCGGCGGTGCAGGGACAAAAACTACTTCTCTGTTAAATATAATGATACTGAAACTTCTCCTCAAGCCACCTTTATCCCCACTCTTCCCCAACTCTGGTCTTCTCCCTAACCATAGGAGTTGCTGTGTTTAAGGGTACCTTATCCTTAAACAGAGTAAGTTTTGTATCGCCCCCAAATTCTCCTGCTTCCACGAGTCCATTACCGTTTGGACAGCAATTCCCTCTCAGTCTCTGAGGTGCCACCCTTGGACCAAGAGGGCCCAGAGCTCTCCATGCTCCTTTGTGTGTGTGTCTGTAATTTAACATATTAAACATGGCAGAGGCCTCACCATAGCACCTCTTTTATCTATTTCTAGATAATACCATTTAGGTAACACAGGTGAAGAACAAGCTATTAATAACTTCTGTGTGTTGCCTTGGTATCTTTGCCTCATCTCTTTGGGATGTTACCACACTTTACTTCAAGAGTGACCGAACTGAGTAATATTCTAGAAGGTTATAGGTTTTCCTTAATTCCAGCTCTCCAGGTGTTACTGATTTAAATCTTTAAAAACAGTGAAAATAACTCAGAATAAATTGGATAATCCTGGCTTGCAAGCAGATGTCAAACTTAGTTTAAGAAAGAAACAAATGGGAGTGGAAACTCTGTAGAATAATAATAGAAAAAAGTTTACATTAGCAGCTTCTGGTCTCTTTTTTTCTGTTGTTGTTCTTGCTCTTTAATACGATTGTTGCGTGAAATAGAAAGATAATTTCAAACCTTTAGGCTTGAGAGCTTAGATATGTTGTGTTGGTCAACCATAAAAATTGGCATAACAAGATAATGAAGTCAAAAGTATAAAATGACCTTAAAAACAATCCTGCATTTTTTTTTACTTCTGAGATGATTGATTTAACAAATGTAAAAAAAAAAAAAAAAAGAGAGAGAGAAAGAAAAAAAACTATGAGCAAATTTGGAAAAGGATTGTGAATCCTTATCCCTGGGAACCGAAGCCAGCTCCTAAGGGTTTTGTCTATGCAGGCAGTAACTTAACTTGAGGAGAATGGAACATTATGGATATGGAACTAGTAGGATAAACACTGTGTCAGATGCCCATATTACAGTGTGGTTATTTGTCTTGCTTGGGGAGAGAAGCCCCCAAGGCCACTTTTCATACTAAAGTAATTGCTTCTCCATCTTACTGGGAAGGTATAAATGGTAAAACTGTTCTGTTATTGACAGAATTCAGGTAGGTGTGGGGGACAGGGGATTGAAAGCACTGCTTTGGGTCTGATTTCTGGCTCTCCTTCAGCGGTTCCTGTGCTTTTGGAGGTGGGATGCTGAATAGGTTTCAGACAACACATCTATATTCCTTTTCCTGGAGACAGGATTCATTTATTCTCAGCTGAAATACAACTGCAAAAGTGTTCTGCCAAGCTCAAGAAGTCAAAGGCAAACTTTTATAAATTATTGCTGTTATTTCATTGTGATATGAAGCTTTACTGGGCAAAAAGATGATGGTTTGTTGAGTACATTCAACAAGTAAATCTCGGATGACCAATCTCAACAGCTCTTGAACCACAAAATGGGTCATTAAGAGGTGTTAACTGCTTGTCACTGAAGGGATCCTGAAAAGATATTACATTTTGTCTCTGATTGCTTGCTATGAATCAGCAAAAGGTCAGGGCATTTAGCTATTTGTACATTCATGTCTGAATTCAGGCATTTATTTGTTTTGAGGCTTGTCCATCATTGGTAGCAGTTCAGGGATGTTGTTCCTCTGCATCCTCACCTGCTTTTCCTCACTGAAGAAGCTTAATATTTTTAGGTATTTAGAGATACTCCTTTCCACTACTAAAATGAGTCATACTACAAGCTGTTTTTTCCCTAAGACGGTTTGTGTCCTGCCTTTTGAAGATATTTTGAAAAATAATATTGCATAGGATTGTGTTGAATGAACTGGGGACTTGGGTTGTATATTTCCTTTAGTTGGGTGAATTGCCTGTGACTAAAAATAGTGCTTAGAAAAATCATGTGTGCCTTTTTATCCACTTTCTCCCTGTTGCACATATCTTCCTTTCTACTCCTTCTCCTTTTGGCCTTTGTGTGCCTTTTCTGAAACTTGATATAGTCCACTATTAATTTCGCTTCTCATTGCTTTGTACTATTTTTTCCTCCAGATTTTCATTTCCAATTCTCTTCCCAAGAACAACACTTATCCCTAGTGTTGCTGCCTGTTTCATTAGTCTCCCTTTCAGTCTGCCTTCCGTCTTGTTTGCTAAATCTATTTTTCTTCTCAACTGCTAGTCCAAGCATTTATTACTTAAAATGCATATTTTGAGGAAGTTGAACACTTTTTTTTTAATTCCTTCCAAAGATTTAAGAGGTCTTCTGGCAAATATCTTTGAACAGAAAGAGAAAATTGAAAAATCTGCCAGTACTTCTGTAGCATCATTACCAGAAAGCAATGGAGATGTGTAAGCAAATATTATTAAAGAAGATTTATTCCCATGCTTCAAGAGTCCTTATAATGAGATTTATCAGGTTAAAAAATCAACCATGGGTTTTTAAGAGTCCTCGAAACTGACACAGAATCATACAATCATTATGGTTGAAAAAAGACCTTCAAAATCATTGAGTCCAGCCTGCTAATCCAATCCCCCAGTGTCTCATCTACACGTTTCCTGAGCACTGCCAGGGACGGTGAGCCCAGCACCCTCCTGGGCAGCCTGTTCCAAGGCTTCACCGCTCTTTCCATGTAGAAATTCCTCCTAATGTCTAAGCTGAACCTCCCTGGCACAACGTGAGGCCATTTCCTCCTGTCCTGTGGGTAGTTACTGCGGAGAAGAGCCCGACCCTGCCTCATTGCAGCCTCCTTTCAGGTGGCTGCAGAGAGCGATCAGGTCTCCCCGGAGCCTCCTCCTGTGCCCACTGAATACCAGCACCCCCAGAGCCTTCTCTGCCCCCAGCTCTCCAGCCGGTCGCGCTGCATGGGGTGCTTGTGACGCCAGTGCGGGACTCGGCTCTTGGCCATGGTTATCGCACACGGGCTGTGTGATCACCCTCAAGATGATCTTCTCCATAACCTTCCCTGATACCGAAGGCCTATAGTTCCCTGAATCCTCCATACGACCCATCTTGTAGATGGTTGTCACACTAGCCAGTGTCCAGTCATCTGGGACCTTCCCTGTTGACCACAACCGCTGGTAGATGGAGGAGAGCAGCTTGGTGAGCGCTTCTGCCAGATCCCTCACAACCCTTAGGTGGTCTCACCTGGTCTCATAGACTTGTGAGTGTCCAGGTGGAGTAGCAGGTCACTGGCTGTTTCCTCCTGCATTATGGGGAGTTTATTCTGTTCTCCATAGGTGTCTTCCAAAAACAGACATGTGGTTTCTGATTTTGTGCTTGTTTCTGGCTGGGTTGTCGCTGTTGAAGATCTTGCTAGTCTTGATGCTTTTAGGTACAGTTTCTCCCTGGCTGCCCGCTGGAAATGTCTACAGAAACATTTCAGGAGCTCTGTTTTCAGCTTAACAGACCTTCTGGCTATGTGTTGTTGGCACACAGGGATGCCATTCAGTTGGCAGTTGGGAGAAAAGGGAAGTCCAGCCTTTGACCCAGGAGCATCTCTGCTGCATGGTTGTCTTCTGGCATCGGCACAAGAACCATCTGCCTCCCCATGTGCCAGTCTAACCCAGCAGAGAGAAAGTGATAGAGCCCCGTCCTCCCACGGAAGGCACCTGTTGTAAGAAAGCCATCTCTCTGAGCGAGGTTTATAAGGATCTTTCACAGCCCGTATGTGTAGAACCGATCTCCTCCAAGTTAGTGCTCCACTCCAGGTAGCTGCTTACCACAGGTTTGGGAGAAAGCCTTTTATTCATCTTCTCACGTGGTTCAGGGTGACCTTTTCAGAAGCCTTCCAAGATCAGGTAACGAGGTTGAGAAATCATCTTGACTTCTCTTTGCTGGTCCTTGCTCACAGTTACTTCTTCTGTTTTCTTTTTATTTTTCTCTAGCCAAAAAGATTCAGTGCAGTTTCTATTTTGTTAAAACGGGAAAAACTGTCATTTTATCACAGGCCATAAATAAGACTTTTTTCGTAAGTCATGTGCTGCCTCTGTGATTTTTGAAGTCAAAGGCCATGTGCTTTGGAATCACCAAATGTTTTTTACCTTTCTGTAGTTGTACTCGCCTTGAAAATCATAAGCTTTGAAAATCATAAACATGAAAAGCATTTTTTCTTTAACTTGGACTTCCTTGAAAGAAGTAACACTTTTCAGGAGAAAGCTCTCATACTGTGCAGTCTGAGGTGATAGGAAAAGTTCTAAGACAGGAGATAGTCTTCAGTGAAATATTATTATAAAAAACAAGCAGTAACTCCTTTAAATAGGAAAATCTGGTATGTGCATCTGTTCCATTTTAGCAAGTGTTTTTATACCAAGTGCGTAGACTTCCCTTCTATAATTAGCTCATTCTCTAATAGTTAAAAGTCAGAACAAGAAAGAGCAAGAACTTTATCTGACCTTGAAAGTGATCTTTGTTGAACTTCTTTTCCAAAGTTACATAAATCAAGTCGTCATTTTTCCAAATGAAGGTTTGTGGTCAAATAAGGAGTTGGTTGTTTCTTTTGTTAGTGTGTCCCACAAGCTGATGTGCAAGAAAGCCATCTTTGATCAGATTGTATTAAAAGATTTATTCAGTGACCCTAGTAAAGCAGTGGCAAAACTATGTTCATTGTGATTACTCACTGCGTAAATTACATTATTTTATATGAAGATTAGCCATATTACCTTAAGATAAACCAAATTGAAAATACTGGTATAGAATAATGAATAAACTGGTATATCCAGCTTAAGGAATATACTTGATTGTAGGGTGCTTCTACCCATTTTATAGATCTCAATCTTGGAGAATGGTTTAAGAGTTGACCCAGCTCTTCACATCTTCCTGTGCCTGCTCATAACTGGAGAGCTCATCAGTAATTTCCATTTAGAATTGCTATAGATTCTGTCTGGCCATCTAGGATCTAAAAACAGCAGACTAAAAAAGGCAGTTCAAAGGAAAACACGTACAAAAACTCAGATGAATGTTTTTTGTTCTCAGATGATTGTCTGCTCGCTAGAGAAAACAGAGATCTTAATAATATTATGTGAAGTTATGTACTCAGAAGGTGGGTTGTACTGTCAGGAACTTGCGTGCTTGCTGTGTTTTCTCAAATCATATTAGACCTGAAAAAGGTCACCCGTGGCATAGTCAAAACACAGAAGAGACACAAGGGTCTTATGATTAAAGTTTGTCTGTGATCACAGTGCAGACCATTGCTCCAGAAATATGTTTCTAAAACAATTTCACTTTTTCTTACTTTTTCTTCATTCATGAGAGCTTAAAAGAGTGGATCGATTTTTGACTATTAAAAAGTGATGAATCTTTGCCATTGTCTCAATGTAATAGCTATAGGGTTAATTAAAGGTGAAAATTGAGAGTATTTAAATATGCCTCACATTGAGATGAGATATATTAGTGACAGAAACCATTAATTTGGCAACCGAAAAATAAAAAAGCCAAAGCCATGTGGTTTTATTACTTTCACATAGAAAGATGTAAAGACTCCCAATGTATCATATCACATATATATATCCCAAGCCAGCTTCTTCAGTGAAATAACTTTCCCTCCCCTGCTCTCAGAGCGTATGTTGCAGCTGGAAGAGGTGTGGTAATTTTTTTTAAACATATGTTCTGGGGGTTTCAATTAACTAATATTAAAATTGTGCTTAAGTAATATTCTTGAGGATCTGCTTCCAGTACTCTTTCTTCTTGACAGGAAATGGAGGTAAACCTGCAAAATGAAGAGCATAGAGATATGAGATGTGGAAGGTCTTGTTTGGAATGGGAGGAACTTTTAAAATTTATTTCTTTTATGTATTTTTTTTAAAGAATTCTAGTAGTTTTTCTTCCTGCTTTCACTTCAAATTTGCTCTGTTTGCTTCTCTTTCTGCATTTCCAATGGCATGAATTCACAGATTCACAGAAGAGTTGACACTGGAGATCCTCGGCCCAGCCCCCTTCCTCATGCAGGGTCATCTGGAGTAGGCTGCTCCAGGCTGTGTCCATTTGGGTTTTGAGGTATCACAAAGGATGGAGACTCCACAGTCTTTCTGCATGATCTGCTCTAGCATTTGTCCTTACAGTAAAAAAAAAAAAAAAAAATCGTCTAAATGGAATTTCTTTGTATTTCTTTGAAATATGAAATTGAAACAGGAATCTTCATATTTCACTTTGTACCCACTGCATCTTGTCTGTTCTCCCTTAACCCTCCTCCCCCTTCACTATATATTTATACTCTTGGATAATGAGCCTTATCTGCACTCACACGGTTATGTCTCTTGTACTGGGAAAGCCAGCACTGGCCACAACACTGCAAGTGTTGTCCTCACCCGGGCTGCCTGGAGGGGAAGGATTGCCTTTCAGGACCTGCTAGCAGTGTTCACAGAATCACAGAATGGTTGAGGTTGAGCAGGGACCTCTAGAGATCCTGTAGTCCAACCCCCTACTCCAGCAGGGACACCCAGAGCACGTGGCACAGGGTGGCATCCAGGCGGGTTTGGAAGATCTCCAGAGAAGGAGACTCCACAGCCTCTCTGGGCAGCCTGTGCCAGGGCTCTGTCACCCTCACAGGAAAGAAGTTCTTTCTCACATGGAGATGGAACTGCCTGTGTTTCAGCTTGCACCCATTACCCCTCGTCCTGTCACTGGAAGAGTTTGGCCCCTGGTGCAGCCCAGGATGTGATGACACTGCTAGCTGAGGGTTAGCTTGCCCACCAGCAACCCCAGAGCCTTCCCTGCATACCTCTTTTCCATCGGGTTTCCATCTAGTCTGTCCTGGTTATTCCTCTCCAGGTACAAGGCCTTACTTAAACTTGATAACAAACTTGATGCCAATTTTTTCAGCCTGTCAAGGTTCCTCTGAATGACAGCATAAGTGCTGGGTTTATCCATCATTCCCCCAGTTTTGCACCAGCTGCAAACTTGATATTTTCTATCCCGTTAAGCAGGATTTTTCCCCATATTGACCTCTAACACTGCCACTAGTGTCTGGTCTCCACATGTTTTTTTTTGTTGGAGCTTTCTTTCTGAGCCTGGCACTTCAGTCACTTCTCAGCCTGCCACACTGTCTTCGTAGCCTGCGCTTGCCTCTGTTTGTCTATGAGGCCGTTTCAAGAGGCAGTATCAAAAGCCTTGCTCAAGTGCTCTCCTTTCATCCACCAGGCCAGTCATCTCACTGCAGAAAGCAGGTTGTTCAGGTAAAATTTCACCTTCATAAATCCATGCTAACTACTCCCGTTTGCTTTACCATCTCTGTAAGTGAAGAGGATTTTCTCCTACCATCTTCCCTACAATCAAGGTGGAGATGACTGGCCAGGAGTTTTTTGGATCCTCCTTCTCAAAGATGGGAGTGACATTGGCTTCCTCCCAGTCCTTGGGAATCTCCCCTGATCCCCGTGACCTCTCAAAGCTTATCAAGGGTGGCCTTGCAGTGGCAGTGCCCTTCGTGTCCTTGCCATCAACTCCAGGTGGCTTTTCCTTTGACAAGCCCTATCCCCGCTCGATCAGATGTGTCTCTGTATTCCTCTTGGGTTACCTCTCCCTGCTTCCACCTCTTGTACTTCTCCCTCCTCCTTTTTATGTTTAGCCAGGAGCTCCTTATTTGCTTGTTTTCCTGCCTGTTGTGACGGAGCCTGCCTTTCCTGAAACCCTGTATCCATCCATGGGAGCACTCCAGTTGCATGGGCTATCCCACCATGTCTCCATGATCCTAAAGGGACTGTATCCCTGCAACTGCACACAGACCTCCGATTCCTGCTCTTTGTGTCCCTTGATGCATGCCCTAGTGCACAAGGATGTCAGAGGAGGACCCCGTCATACCGATTTCCCAGGAAAGATGTGAGGACTTGTCCTGTAATTCTGCATTTCCGTATTTGTGTGAATATGCGTGAGATGGGGCCCCTTCTGCCTCATTTTGTTTTTTTTCTAAGTCTCAAAAGTGCTGTTTTACCCTTATTCATGGTTTATCAAAGTTCCATAAATGCATGCTTTCACATCTTGGATACACTTCAGGTTATTCCTTTCACTAATGTCTTAAGAATTTTCAGCATTTTCTTTCCTCTTTTTCATCTCATTGTGAATTTTTGATTTCATCATTTCATTCATAAAGAAAAAATCTTTCAAGTTGGAATGAGTTTAGGTGTAAGAAGATGTTGCGTAGATGAGTTTAATTGCAGGTGAGCAGAACAGGCTTCAACTTGCCTGTTTTCAAGAGTCAAGTCATTTGAACAGAAATCAAGTTTCGTTAACAAAAAAGTGAAATCATATGCAGCTTAAAACTGAACAGGAAGGAAAACAGTTTTGTGAAATGGCACAATCACCTGCTGCAACTGCAGAGTGCTCACAAATCGGTTTCCTTTGCAGTGTATTCTGTATGCTGAGTTTCATCCTAATTTTTCTTTGGAAAATAAACATATATACCATGTAAAGAAATAATTGTACAGATTCATCTCTCATATATTGCTCATATATGCTCTGTCGTTAGAGATATGCGGGCAATTAATATAATTTTCTTCCCAAAACAACCACTGTGTTCTACATCAGTTACCAACTTAGAGTATCAGCCATGCCTGGAGCAGGGTTGCGAGATCTTCAACTGCAGAGTGTCTAAAAATTGGGTGTTTCTAGGGTGAAGAGTTCTCTTTTCCTGCCCCTTTGCCCAGGAAGGGGGTCTCTAGCAATATACAGTGAAATAGGAGTTGATCTACTGGACATATATCTGAGTTTCATGCGGCTCAAGGCCTGGAGAGAGTCATTGAAGTTCCCATAAAAAGCAGTTATTTTCTACAGCCTTTTGTAATAGTCTATCACTACACTGCAGAGATACCCAGTAACATAGGTGTTTCTAGCTTGGAGTCTTATCTTTGTCTGCACTCCTCTCTTTAATTTTTATCGTGCTCTTTCAGTGCCAGCTGCCCTTTTTAATTCTTCTATGGCAAATGACATTTAGCTAATGCAATTCTTCGAGCCTAAATGCTCATATTATCTGAGAGCTTTCTGGTGTGCTATGAGGTATGTCCAGAGTGGAAGTGGAAGGTGAGAATGGACTCCATTGTGTGATGTGTACGTGTATTTGTAAAGCACATTAACAGACTGCATGGTAAATGCTTTGGGTGCACGCTGCAGCATTCAGCTAAGGCTTGTAGCATTTCGAGTAACTGATTAGCTTTTAGTGATTTTAGGATTTTATCCTGAATGCAAGGATATAGGCTTTTAGTGATTTTAGGATTTTATCCTGAATGCAAGGATATAGATTTATTGTGAGATCATGCTCTAACATTGCACCGTACAAAGAATTACTTGTTAATAATTTCGATATAACATCTAAAAAATAAAAAGGCAAATTCTTTCTGTGAAAATAGGCAAGTCTGTGATCTCTTACGTGCTGTCTGGGGAGTACATGAAGGAACTTGCAGAAGTAAATTTGCATCAGTTTTCTTCACAGAGATGGGGTCAGAAAGGGGTAAAACTTTTCTCCTGTTGCACACTCTTACTTGCTCTTGATTAACTTAATGCATTTCTTTTTGGGGTAAGGACACACTTATTAGGTGATGCTTTCATCTGTATTTAAAACCTCTTAAAAACTATGCATTCTGCTAGAATTTGGTTAAGCTTTGCCGTTACATTTAGAAGACTCATTAAAATGAAAGTAAAATAGTGTCATAAAACAGAAGGAGCTTGAGATTAAGTGAGTCTTAACTCACCTCTGCAGAAAGATGAATCTGAAAGTTTTGACTTCTTGCCCTATCAGAGACATCTATGCAACAAACTACACTCAGTTGTTTGATCATGGACTTACTCAGGCTTTAGCAAAAGGAAGAAAAAATCCACGGAAAAAGGTTGTAGTTCTTAAGCTGCTATACCTCCTCCTGTTCTTTTTTGCTCCTGTTCTCTTATTTTATATTTTTCTATTGTCCCTATATTTCCTCTTGTCTGTACAGTTCACCAGCTCCTTCAGGACTTTCTTCACCAAGATACTGTCAGAAGAGGCAGTGCTTTGGGAGACCTTTTAGTTTGCATGTTGCTGAGTTGGTCAATAAAAAATGTATTCTTGATCGGTGAGAGTGAATAAATGAAAGCAGAAAGATGATATAGTCTTGGATGAAAACCTAGGATAAAGCCTTGATTATGTGAAATATTGTTTGCTGTTTACCCAACAGAGTGTATCTCTGTTTTTAGCGAATGGTGACAAAACAAAAATAAAAAGAATCAGCTTCAAATTTTGTGACGAAAAAGCAGTTCTCAGCAGGTTAAAAGTAGATTTTTAATACTTCCATTATGCATCTCCTGTTCAGGCAGCTTCATGATTTGAGGGGTGTGTTATTGAAATACAATAATTGTTTTCATTCAGGTAAACAAACATTAAAGATATTTGATGGGAATGATGCAGTGAAACGCAATCAATTTCGACTGATTTCAGTTCCAAGGATTGCAAAAAATGAAGAAGTTGTGGTAAGACATCTGGTGAAGATCTAATATTCTAGTGTGATAAATGGGGTGAATTACTGCATATTGGATTAGCCAAGGGGCAGCCATTTTACAAAAGTAACAGAACAGTAGCAAAATGTGTAAAATGGGATAGAACATTAGAGAGGAACATCTGTTGGCACCTGAGCTAGTCAGATCTGAGACAGATGTATACGGCAGTTACCTGCACTCCCTGCCTGAGGAAAAGCTAATGGATTGTGGGTGGCACGAGGGTCCCTCCCTGGCTTTTCCAGTGCTCCATGTTGGGTGGAAACTTGTTCCAGGACTAAATCAGATGTTCAAGGCTGGGCATAGCCCCTGGGTAAGGGCCTCTTGCAATGCAGAGTGGAACCCGGTGGGGATGTGGTGGGGATCACAGGAGGATGGGGCACGGAGGGGACCGGCATCGGGAGAAGGTGTCACCTCCAAGTCTTGGTAAGGTTTTTACCTTTGTAGCGTGCTCAGAATGGAGGGAAGTTTTGAAAATGATGTTTACTGCTTCCGCACATCAACAGCCTTCAGGAAACATTGCTTATACTGTTGACAGCCCTTTTATTTAGGACCATTTCCAAGCTCTCAAGCACGTTTCATTACACTGCTGCTCACAGTATCAAGGCAAAGTGATGCTGGTTCCTACAGATGACTTAGGGCCCCTGCAGGGCTTCGATCCCTGCAGAGCTGGCACTGTCAGACGTGCTGCGGGCTAGTGCTGATGAGGGTAAAAAAATTCCTCCGACTGCTGCCGTATCCCAGGAACAGCCACGCACCTTTCCGCTTCGCAGTGTGTAGGTTTAGGCAGCCACATGGCCGGGAAACTCAGCCATGAGTTTCAGGTTTCCCTTAGTGCAAGAAGACTGACTCTCCATGCAGTGTGTGCTAGCTTTATTGCTGCTGGTTTTCTGTAACCTGCGCAGTTAAAAGAACCGTCACTGTCTACAGTGCAATGGGGTGTATCCAAATACGTTTAAGCCATTTGTAACAAAAATCTTTCTTTTTTGCTTCCTCCACTAAAATGTCTTCTTTTGTTTGTTTGTTTGTTTGTGTTTCCATTGCTATTTACCCACCATTCTGCACTTAGCACCTTTTGAATGTTGGTATGTAAGTGAGGTGTTTATAAATACCTATGGCTGTGCAGGTATCGTTGGTGGCTTTTCAGTAAAACGCCCCTTTGTCTGGCTGTGTTCCAGGAAGCTGCTTTGCGGGCGTACTACATAAACGACGATCAGCAGGAGTACGAGCTCCAGACCTTCACCCAGCAGGCCCTGCTGTCTGACGATGTCATCAACAGGAACCACGCTCCGGACGACACCAACAGCGGTCCCGTGTTCCGGGAATCCACCCCCGACGCGTGGATCATCAGAGCCAAACCGAAGGATGAGGAAGTGATCAGAATTTATCCTGCTTGGCTTAAGTGAGTGCTTCCCTGCCTTATCACAAAGCTCTGCTAATTACCTAAATTTATCCTCCGAAGCCTCGCTCGGAAAATGACTTGGGGCACCAAACTCTCACAAATAAAACAGACTGCAGTGCATTCCTCTATAGTTACGGTTCTTCTGATGTACTTCTCTAAATAGTCAAGAAATATTATTAATTAATTACTGTTACAGAGTCTGGAGAGACTTATGGCCCTTTTTGCATGCCTAGACCATATTGTGCGAGTTTTGTAGTTCTATTTTATGTTTTTCTGGTAAGATCCCACCTTACATTAGTTCTGTCCGTATACAAATTATTACATATAGTTGTTACCTGAAAATTTGTTGTGTTTTGAAAGAAGTATTAAGTGGGAAGAATATATTGCAACTACTGTTGTGAGAAAAGGGGGAAAAACAACAAAAAAATCTATTCTATTTACCACTGAGACATCTTAAGCATATTTAAGCAGTGAAAAGATGATTCACTGAAGACCTACTGATATGGGCAGTGGGATAAAATAGAAATGTTTTGCTCTTCCTTCTTATGCAACTACAGTGCCAGACTTCAGCCAATATTTGCAGGTGAGTTTGTGTGTAGAAAGAAACAAATTTGCAGTGCTACAGTTTTAATGGCCAGTTCCTGGAGACGAGAGTCTTCGCCTGCCTAGTGTGGCTAACACTGCATCTGCTATAAGAGGTGTTTCTTTTCTCTCTAGGGTGGGAATGGCTTATATTTCTCTACGAGTAAATAAGGACAGCACTACACAGACTGTGATCAAAGAAGTGCTTCCATTGCTTGGAAGGCAGGTAAACAAATATCATTAGTATATTACTTAAGGGACCCTGAATTCAGTTGTCTATGTGTTTGCCTTTTTTTTTTTTTTTTCTTTTTCTATTTGGAAAAATTATTACTGGTTCATTTTGTTTCATAAATTTTCTCTTATCTTGATTATAGGTCTTCTTGCCATGTACTGAACATTATCTTTAGTCTTTCCGGGTCAAGCAACTCCTCTTTTATTAAAATGATCCTTTATATTTACCACTTCTCCTATTTCCTTTGAAAGCATTTATCATTGCAGCAGTGCATCATATTAAGTGGCAGCTCTTCTGTACTCACAGCATAATAAAGATATTCATGAAGAAATCTGCCAATGTATATTCACCTGTAAAAGGCAGAATTTCATTTTTAGGATGTGCAGTCTTGAAAAAATATCATTGCTTCTCACGGTGAGTTAGACTGAAAAATTTCTCAGGTTATTTGTATCAAAAAAGATTTCGTGGTGGTCATGGTTTGGCAAGAGCAGAGACTGTCTGAGACAGATTTCCGTTTGCTGTATGGCACAATGTTATTTAAAGATACAAAATTTCCCTGTGCTCAGGATCCTCTCCAAATAACACTCATCCACTACAGGCCAAGCAAATGTAGAAAATCTGGGCTTTTAACACCTCTATTCATGACGCACAAAGCAGGATACGGTGTCTCTGAGCCTCAAATTCTTCACATGAGAGACTTCCTCAGTTTGAGTGTGCAGGATTGTAATAATGATAGCAAACGGTCGAGATTTTGGGCTTTTGGTTGAGATTTAAGGCCTATTCCTTAGCTGATCTTCAAGAGCTGGTTCATTCCTGTCCCGCAGGGACACTTTCCTCAGGAAGAACATTATGGAAATATTCTAACTGTGCTATTTGTCACAGAACAGGGTAGAGTTACGTGTTCTTTGTGGGAGCCATGCTGTGAGGATACCTAGGCAGGTAAAACAGAGGAGGCTGAAAGTATAAAATGAAAATTAGGAGAGGATTGAATTCTGAAATGTTTATTTTCCATGTTTTGTGTGTGCAGTGCATAATGTAGCTGCTGATTTAATATAAACACCTGGCAGCAACATGTCCTGTTTAGAAAGTACAATTACATGTTGCATCTTTTGGCAGACGGAGTCTATCCAGAATTTCAAGTTAGTAGAAGTCCTTATGGGCAGTAAGCAAGGTGAGTGAAGGAGCATTTGCCAACTGCACATCTGTAAGTGATCTCTGAGTGTTTATTTTGATTTTATTACAGCCATATTTATTTTTTTACAAGAAATTCCTTTGTAAATAAAACTTCAAGTTGTTGAAACAGTGAGGTCGGTACTTTAAAGTCTCGTATATTCTGTGGGCATGCAGTCCCCTTCCCTCGTTCTCATGTGAGGGTTTGTTAGCCATTTCTGGAGTATACTGACACTTTGGCAAGGAGACCTGTTTTGAGGAGCTGCCTTTCACCAATACCAGTTCCCCACGTGGAGTTATTTGTAAAATCTCTTTGACTCCCATCCTCCCATCCTGCTTTTCCCTGCCAGTGCCCGCCAAAGGAAGGGAGATGGTTCAAGGGACAGACTTCTCTTGGCAAGTCCAAGAATATATGTGCATTAGTAAAGTGCTAAAATCTCTAATCCTATTATTGCTCGAGAAGTCTGTGATATTGTGATGACAAAATTGGTATTGGACAGACTTGGACCTCCCTTCACATGCAAGACTGCAGGAGAGAGGAGCGAAGCAGCTGCTGAAGTGTTGGGTGGTGTTGTGGCCACGCTCAAGTGAATACCCAAGGCTCAGATAATTCAGCTGTAACTTTACTTTCTCTGTAAACATTGTCAGTAAGTTTTAAAAGGTCCTTGTCGCCTCGTGAACAAGTGTTTTAACTTGATTCGTTTCAGATCCTCCGTTTAAAGCTCTGTTTTTAGCCAAAAGTTGTGAAATGTTTTGGCATTTTATTAAAACACAAGGGTCAATTAATACTTCAGTCGCCAGGGTAGCCACCCAACTGTTGCAAAAGTCTGCTTCTCTTTTTGGGTGGCTTCAAGCTGTTGCTGCCCTGTTTATCTGTCCAAGGCTACGGTATTTAAACTGAACAAATCACCTTTGAGACTCTTCATGATACCTTTATGCTTTTTATGCTGAACAAAGAGTGGTTCAGGTCTGTGTGCTCTTTGTGTTAGAGGTAGGCAAAGATGTGGATTTTCTATAAAATTTTGTAAGTTTGTTGTTTAATTGAGCCTGATAATTACATTTGAAAGCAGTAGGAGTTACTAATATTCTTGTTATCTCTAGTTCAGCAGTCGTCCAGTTAATTGTCTCATTAAGGTTGATGACAACTTCTGCTGCTTTCAAACATGACTCATGTTCTTGCTCTCTCTAGTTCAGCGGATGGTGTTGGACAACCAGGAACTGATCCTTAATAGACTCAAGGATATACGAAAGGTAGGTCTGAAATATGGTCCCTTCTTATAGCAAGTAGGGAGTCCCCTTTTTTTAAAGGAAAATAAATATTTAGTTACCTCCCAGTTACCTCTTAGAGAAGCCCAGTGTTTGGACTGAAGTTTGTTTCTATTTTGGGATCTTTCTTTATGCTTAGACAATTTGATCTGGAAGGTTCACAACTATTTGGGATTTTCTTTCACAATATCACTGTGTTTTCACCATGTCATGTGATTTATTTTTCTTTATTTTCATAGACTTCAATACGTCAGATGAATCAAACAAGGTTTTACGTTGTGGAAAATAGCAAATCCATCGTTCGAGTAAATTTATTTGTTGGTGGCCTTCCCCCTCAGCTTTCTGCTGAAGAATACACTAATATTCTCAAGGATGAACTAGCTATCAAAAGTAAGTAAGCAAATGCATGTTCACAGCTGTTCATTTGTGCAGAATAAAATGTATGAGTGTGGTCCTTTCTTGTTTTTTTCTAATGTTTTCATTTCCGAAAAATCAGTGTGCTTTCTACTACATGTTCTTTTTTAAAAAAATTATTTTAATACTTTAACAGTTGCACAAGAGATATGACAGCTCATTATTCAATTATTCAAGGAATAATTATTATGTTACTTCAGTGATATTTCACTGCACCACCCTGCCTAGTATAGAAAAAGTCCCAGGGGAGACATACCTACTAGCACCTCTGTTTTCCCGTTCTTTTCCCACAGATTTTTTTTGCTTGAGCTCTACTCCATATCACTTGTGTGCTCTATCCCTGGTCACAGTGAAATATGATCTGTGGGTTCATAACCGACAGACAAACACTCAGTGAAAAGAAGAATTTATTTTCCTCTTTCAGAGAAGTGTAATTGATTTTTCACAGTCCTTCCAACTAATGCATTCCATAAACACTATCAAGAAGACATCATGTATTTTACTGCAGTAAACTGAAGTTTTTTCCCCCTATCTTTTATATAACTTCAAAAGGAAGTGAAGTTTAAATTCCAGGAAGTATGCTCCTTTTGTGAAAATCAGTTTACCTTTTCTAACTTGCAAAGTAATCTTAGAAGAGGGAAAGTGTTAGCTGGAGGTTCTCCCTGTGTTTGTATAACTTCTACTATTTATTTATATTATCTTTTTATGTAACTTTAAAAAATATTTTAAATATTTACTTTAAATGTACCAAGGTTTTATGTATTTGTATTTTTACCCTTTGCAGCAAACGTCGTATCCGTGAGTCATGTTTATCAAGCACAAGGTAGGCATTAAGATTTTCAGTTTGCAAACCATGTCTGTTTTCAAAACTGGCACTTAATACTACCGGTTTTAAGCTCAGAATAGTGGTTCCCTTTATAATCAAATAGTTGCTGAGATCAAGTATAACACATCAGTAAATTTTATCAAGAACCGTGGATTAATGTCACCCTATTAAAGCAAGGTTGGCTTCATGCCTCTTGTAGAAGGAAGGGGATGTGTTCCATGATGAAAACGAGCTTAAAGTTTCACTTTAACTGCGTAGTGCTTGCACCAATGAGCTGTCAAAATTCCTTCAAGTGCTCCCTCTTACCTTGGCTTCTAAAATACTAAAATTTGATTCTTTTCTTGAACATCCTGAGATCGTTTCAAGGTCACTTGTTTCCTAGCCTCAGTGTTAAGACTTTAACTGGCTTCCTTTGGGCTCGGTGGTCAGATGCCTGAAGGAGATGCTAACCCTCATCTCTGCTCTGCCGACCATGCGGGTGGTTTATCTCTGAGCTGTTGCTTTGCTCTGGCTGTATGCTTTTTATTTGACTAGGGGCAGAGGCCATGAGGCTTCTGGGAGGCTTCTGGAAAAACAGAAACCGTGCAGCTTTAGTATAGAGGCAGGTGCAGACCTGTAATTTTTGTAAACTTGAAAAGAAAAATGTGGCATTTTTCTTTGTATGTACTTGCATGTGCTTTTTCTGCCTGGATCTGGCAAGTTTCAAATGCTTTGGTGGGCCGAATTTCCAGGTAACTGTTAACTGGATCTTCCACGACCTTCTTCTGAGGATGGTGGTTGCTCACTATGATGTAGTGTAGACCACATCATGGAAAGCTCTCACTGAAAAGCTCTAGAAATGGAGCTGTTGCATAACCCCCTGCTGATTCCATGCTTTCTTTGGGTATTTGCCATGTCCACATACACAAATACTGATTTTCCAGAGTGAAAACCACAAAACTTTCTGATGCGTCCTCTCTCCTACAACCTTCTGAATGGAGACTAGTATTAATAATACTCCAGTCACAGTTTTGTTTTTTTTTTTTAACCAAGTTTACATGTATGTGCTTTTCTTTACAGCCATTCCTCTGCTAATACCTGGCTTTTATTTTTCTTCCCCCCGCACTTTTCCTGAGTATTTTCATGTTTCCTAGACTCGCTGATCAGTGTGAGTCTTACCAATACCTTGATCCAAGATATAAGATAAATAGTCAACATTAATTCTTTCACTTTGGTTTGCCTTAGCAGCCAAACTGTGTTACCCACCTACCTCTCATGTGCTGTCCATCGTACTCATTGGTTTTGTCCTCCCTGTTTTCCAAGTCTGTCTAACTCACTGGGCATCTTATTTCATGCTAACTTCTCATTTTTATTTTCTTGTCTTTTTTCCCCCTTTGCCTGCTATTTATTCCAAATTTTCCCATACAAGACCTAAGCCAATTTAAAGATCTAAAATGGATTCTCCAGCCAAATTACTCCAGCTTGTGGTCATTTCTACTGAAATACTGACAGTGAATAGAACTCTTTTTTTTTAATAATGAGTTATGAAATGAAAACTGATACTCTTGTTGCTTGTATATGTTGAGAACAGCCTGTTAGTTATGATAAAGCATATGGAAATAGGTGGTATTTCTGAAACCCAAAGGAGATCTTTACGGAAGTATTATACTTGTGCTGCAGTTCTTTTTGTATTTGAACTACTGTGCTTCAACAGAAATGCAGGATTTGGGGGCATGAAGGAAGACAAAAAGAAATAGGAAAAAGCTAACACGGTGATAAGCAGCAATCAGAAATATTGCAGAATATTTCTTGTAGCAGCGATTGCTGAATATTATCCTAAGTAAACTTCTGCTGTGATTTGATAAAGTTGGTTTTCTAAAAAGAGGTTATTTTAAAAGACTGTTCTAACACCTTTTTACAGGTGCTGTTGTCCTCGAAATTTCATGTTTTTCTGAAGCTGAAAGAATATATATGCTAGTTAAAGATACAACTGTCAATGACAAGCCTCTGAATGGTGTGGTGATTCCTGAAGTTGTGGTAAGAAATGAGCTTAAATTTATAACTTTTGCTTTAAAAAAAAAAATTAGACTTTTGCTGGTGGAAATGAATAGCGATACAGGATATTCAAGTGAGTTGTACAGTGGGTTTCAGTAAACAATGCAGTGAAAAAATACTGAGAGGATTTACTTCCTGTGTCTCATAAACTTTTGTGGCTTAGAAGTCATTTGTTTTATTACTCTTGATTTGTGAAGAAGTGTAAGTCTGAGTATAAAACTATAAAGGTGAGGAAACACAGCATGTTTGCTGATCCCCTTAAAAGGGTAATCCCAGACATCTGCCAAACACTGCCTTTGCCAAACCCCCAGAACACTATAGTAGCAATAATTAAAAAATGACCTTTAAAGCAACTGCGTGGTGACGTGAGAGGCAGGATTTAGGTTCCTGTTTCAAAAGGGCACAGACTGTCAGTGAGGAGCGTTTTCCTTGGGGAGGGCAGCTCGGAGGTTTTGTAAGGGAGACGAGCGCATGTGGTTGCTGCCCTGCACAGGTTTCCTGGCCTTTATCAGGAGTAGAGTAGGGTGTGGAGATGGGGCTGCTTGTGAATAGGTGTTTACAGGGGGGTAAGGGTGTCTTTTTCCTGATGCAAGATCCTGCTTGGAAGCCCCATGTCATGGCCTGCTAAGGTGGGATTTCAAGTGTCTCTTCGGCCATCTCGCTGGAAAGAAACAACGTTTAATGAAATATTTCATGTTCAATTGTTCAGTATTGTCAAATATTGTTCAAATGGCCTTAGATCGTCCAGCTGACGCTGTTCACTCACTGCCCACAGAAAACTGATGAGTGGTAATAGACCCTGCTTTGAGCAGCAGTGGGGCTGGATGACCTCCCCCTGAGCCTTCCAACCTGTATTATCCTACAATCCTGTTAGTCTTCGTTCGCATTTTTGTATCTGTGATGGTCTAAATATAGCAGAGAGGAAATGCTCGTGCAAGAACTCAGCACAGTATTAAAATTAGGCCGTGTTTTGCTTTCCTCTTGTGGGTGGAATGTGAAGAAAATGGAATGGAATACCAATATATAGCCTCAAAAGCAGAGTGGGTCTTTAGACATGAAAGCAATGGTGTCGAAGTGCATGAATATTTTTCCAAATTGCAACCTATATTCAAAACAAAACAACAAAAAAAGCCATCTTACAATTCCAAGGAAGTAAATTAGTGGATGACATCTACTCTGCCTTTTGCTAGTGCTCCATTTTTCCTGTTTTAGATTCATTTGCCCTATTTCATTTATCTCCTGAAGAGCAGGCCTTGTTCCAGTCTAGCATAACCATGTCTGCCAGGAGTAATTTATCCTCTTCTGGTCTTTTGTGACATACATTTTCACTTCACAACATTAAATGAGTGAAAACACTCCATTTTCATTAGAGTGCGAGCCAATGCAGTCTTTCACGAGCTGCCCTGCTAGTGTCTTTAAGGATTTATTGTAATACTGAGGCACTCTGGTACCCCTGTTTGGTAGCATCCTAGGCTGGAGACATTGCAAAGCTGAATTTTTGAACTGAAAACTGCTTTCACAGAATTCCTAAGCTAAAAGAAAAAAGTTTCAGATAGTTGTTGTAGCCCCTTATCAGCTGCAAAGGGGACAGTTTTTGGTGTTTTGTCATTAGTGGTGCTCATCAGTGGACTGTCCCCTGGCACTTTATTTTTGGGTTCCTTGTGAGTAGTTTAAAAATAAAAGGGAGTTTCCCCAGTGGTCAGAACTTTCCATTTCCAGCAATTCTTCACACAAACATCCCCAATGTAAATGCTTGCCCACTTAATCACTTCCCTAACCAAGGCACTGTTGAGGGGTTGCCTTCCACCTTTCCACTGCAGCAATTCCCCCAAAACAGCAGAGCTCCTCGAGGTCCTGCTGAGGTTCAGGTTGTGCTGACGTTCCTCAGAAGAGGCAGGGACCATCCTGTCTGGCTGGGAAGGGGGAATCTTGGCAATGAGGAGCGCTTGTACTCGGGAGGTGCCAGCGACAGCCCGTTTGCAAATGCCGGCTTCACCTGGAGCGGGCGCATTCCCGCGGTTCTGGAGGAAACACGGCGCCCACCATGACGCACTGGGAGCGCCTGCGGCACAGGACGCGTGGGCTTCCCTTCTTGGTGAGCATCTCGGAACCTACCAAGGGTCCAAAATCAGCGCGAGTCCCTGCAGATCTCGGGGAACTGCCTTGAGCGCCTGTTTCTGCACCCGGTTCTTGAGAAAGTGCCCGTAAAAGCGGGTAATGCAAAACGTCTGCCTGGCGTGTCACTTCTCAATGTCCTCAGCCGGTGTTTTTACACCCAGATTTCCTGAAGAAGAGAAGGCAATCGCATGTTCTTGTCTTCATTGTGATAAGGTATTTGTTTGGCTCAAGTCTTGGCCTCGATGCTTTCCTGTCATTCGTTTTTCTAAAAAGTCTTTGTTTACTTAGAGCTGCAGAAACAACTTTTTTTTTTTTGCCCCATTTTCTCTTCCTTTCCCCTGCCCTTTCATTACACTTTTTTTTTTACAACTCAGCAACTTCCCAAGTGCAGACAAGACTGAGGCTTCATCTGTCTCACCTCGTTAAGAAGGGCAAAAAGGTTGAATGCAAAAATGAAAGAAAAGTGCAAAGTGACCCTGTGAGGACTCAACACAGAGCGGAAGAATTCAGAATTTCAACTGTTAATGTTCATTAATGCCTGTGAAGGCTAGAGGGGAAAAAAAAAGTCCATCTTTCTGGCTGGAACATGTGGCTCCTGGAGATGTTGACATTATAATTCAAGAAGCCCTCCCTTTAGGCATCAGTAGCGTGCATTGTTTTGCCTAGACTTCCTTCTGCTGGTTGCAAATATCCTCTCTGTTTATTTAGCAGAAATAAGTGTATCCGTTCCCCCTCCTCCAACCTTTTTTTTTTTTTTCTTTAATGTTGAGCACAATCTGAATAGTTGCTTCCCCTTTTCCAGTAAAGCCTGAGTGTGGACATGAGGGATTTTCTGCCTTTGCAGCAGGGTGTGAAGGAGGTTCATCGGTTACAGCTGGGTTTCCCTTGGGCTCTAGTTGCAGCTGGTGGTGAGAAAGGAGCAGCAGGGCTGTGGGGCTGTCTTGCCTCTCTGTCACCCAAAGTAGTCCTTGTCTAATTTTTTTTGGATAGAAAACATGCATTTTGTCTCCAGCAGACAGCAGAATTTAAAGAGGAAGGAGGGAGCAAAGAGGTGCGATGGATACTTAGTGTTTCTGGTTTCTTGGTGCACTTTCCATTGGGTCTATGAGGCACATCTGGTTAAAGGAGGTATTTTGCATGGAGACAGTGACACAGAGGGGAGAAATTTTTGTGTACCTTGTGTATGGAAGCCTTGGCATACGCAACAGAGCCTCATTCTCCAAGCATTATCGCTCAGCTCTCCTGGGACATGTTGGGCAGGTGTCTGATACTGAGATGACAACACCTATTCTTCATTTTTAAGCATCCAAATCAGCCTACAAGTAAGCAGTGATTTGGGGTATCTTGTTGTCAGGCTGCAGCTTGCTTCCTCAAAACGTTGGTCAATCATTTGTCCCGTTTTCTGCATTCTTAGACTTAGTTCGCGCTCTCCTGTGATTGCTGATGGGCAGCAGTGGAAACACGGCCTGGGTGCTGGCTCGTCCCCTCTGTAGCTTGTGGCCTCTTCCATGTTTGCAAGATGTTGCTGCTGCTTCTCCAAATAATTCTTGTCTAAGTGACTTATATTTAGCACTGTTCTTCTTTTCCCTGAATTCAACCCATCAGCTACGTGACAAATTGCCGTTCCCTGAATGCTGTCCAATATGTAAAAGCAGATTGTCCGGGCTCGGGAACTGTGGCAAGCAATTCTGTTATGAAACACCCTCATTGAAATGCCCAGTAAACTTGTTTAACTTACACTTGAGCCATATGAAAGTGTTAAGCCCTGTGTCAGAAGGAATGAAAAGTGTCTAGGTATTTTTAAAACATTTCTTGGGTGGTACTTCTCATAATTAGAAGTTCTGATCTCTGCGTAGGCTACAGATGCCGTTTCTGTATGGTACACTGAAAATCACTTTGGGTATACTTATTTAAATATGTAATTTTAAAAGAAGCTTTCAGTCTTTCCTTTGTGGAGGAGGTATGTCGGTGTCTGCCCTAAACTGCCTGAAAATTTTGAATTTTTTGGTCCTTTTAATTTTTGGTGGTCCTGTTAGAAAACACGCAGAAGAAATCTTTCAGCTTGTTTTTGGAAAGCGTTCCCTTTTAGCACGAAAAGTATTTGGATTAACATGATTCTGGAAGTCATTTTGTCCCTCAAACTGTGCATTCCTGTGCCCTGTTTGCTGACAGCTTTTAGCTATAATGCATTTGCTTTTAACATTAGGCCGAACTCTTTAGTTAGAGTGGGCAAAGGATACTCGAGTTTCCCAGAAAACGAGAGCCTATGCTTGTCTGTCCATTATCTGAACATTGAGCTTTTTATTTGTTGAATCTGAATACCTTCTTTTTTCTTCTTCTTCTTTTACTAAACCTCTAGGAAATGCTTTGAAATGTAGCAGTTATTTTCCTGCAGTAGTTGTTTGTTTTGCTAATCTCTTCCAAGATACCGCAGAACTGCTGCCCACTGCTTGTATTTGTGAATCCGAAAAGTGGGGGTCTAAAAGGTCGGGATCTGCTCTACAGTTTTAGAAAGCTGCTAAATCCCCATCAGATCTTTGAGCTTACTAATGGCGGCCCACTGCCTGGGTAAATTGTGGTATTTTCTTTATTATTGGTGCTATTTTACTACCTGTTTTGGAAGGGTCAGATTTACCAGATTTAAAGATCTAAATTCCATCTGTTCACTGGATAAGTCAATATAAGTAAATTTTATTCTTTTCCTGAAGATCAGAGTGGTGGATCACTCCTTCCAACTGGTCTTATTCTGAAAACGAATGAAAACTTTACAGTTCTCTAATGAAAAGGGAACAGAGTAGTTTCTGATGTGTGTGCTCACATCAAGGCTAACAGGGCCCAATCCTGGGAAAGTCATACAAACTTTATTATAATGCATAACTCTGAACTATAACCAGTAAAAACATTTTATGGTAAACCGAGGTTGGAACGAAAAATGTCATACGGCCTCACAACGCTTCTCATTTTCATTTTTATTCTGATGTTTCATAGAAACTAGCAGGAAGATACAATAAAATTTTCTATCTTGACTCATGGAGCTTGGCCAGAACAGCAGATTTAACAGGGGCTGCCTGATCCCAGCTGCAGCATTTCTAAGTACAAGAGCAGAGCTTGACAAGCTCGTGGGGACGCAGTGGCCGATTACTTGATTTAACTAACGCAGATTTGTTACCAGCTCCATAAAACAGAGCGGTGGTCATAGTTTACTCAAAGTACCCTGGCATTTTGGTGCTGTTTTAACAGCAATTCTTGACAGACTGTTCAAAGCAAATTTTCCTGTAGTTTCCATCGGGAGTATGCAGCTTATGCAAGAAACAGGAAAAACAACCAGTGCAGACTAATTATTTTGTGAGTGCTGTATAATTCTGTTGCGCTGTAATTCAAGCCACAACTCAGGTACTTAGTAAGTGTTGTTAAACTCATAGATTTCTTTTTTTTTTTTTTTTTTTTAGCTTGGGTAGCTTTACGGCAAAATACTGTCACTTTTTTACAGCTCCCTGTGAAATACAAATTCCGTGGCAGCATGGCTTTGTAAGAAGGGATGCAAAGTCACAAAGTGTGAGAGCAAAGGAGAAAATGGCCCTATATTCTGTTTTACAAGGGCAATCATAACATAGTGCTTGCACTGTAGAAAGCACTACTTCAAAAAAAAAAAAAGCCAAAACTTTAGAGATTTACAGATTTTCAGATTAAAATGGTGAATAAGTAGATCTCTGTTTTGAGTGAGAAAGGAATTCATTCACTCCATTAACCCAATTATTGCCAGCTATGAAAAGCCGTAGGAAATTGTGCTTTCTCACTGCTTTTAAGCACATAAAAAGCAGCTTCTGCAGATCTGTTGGCTTTCCTAACGCTGCTCCGGAGCGAAGGGCAGAGGGAGGAGCCCGTGTGGGCTCCTCTCGGGAGCGCCTAGTCCCAAGGAGCCTGCTGTAAGCCCGCGTCTTCCCTCTCGGTGTCTCGGCAGGTTCCACGCGTTCTCCGGGGTGCCCTCCTTCCGCGTGCTGGTGTGCGGCGGCGACGGCACCGTGGGCTGGGTGCTGGGCGCCCTCGAGGAGATCAGGCACAAGCTGGCGTGCTCGGAGCCCTCCGTGGCCATCCTGCCCTTGGGAACGGGTGAGCAGCACGCGCTTCCCAAGACGCTCCGGTTCCGCGCTCGCCCCGCTGCGCTGGGAGGGCCCCGGCCTCCGTTCCTCTTCGGAGTACGGTTGTAGGTAGCACTGTTCAGCGGCAGATACGTTATTTGGAGACCTAGGTGTCCTGTCAGTGTGGTAATAATTCAGTAGCAAACTTGTGATGATGGAAACTTAACAACTTTGTTATTTCACAATGCCTTTTCCATAAGGACTGCTGGGGAAAAAATGGTATCATAACCATTAAATCAGAATAATGAACTCAGTAACTTGAGTTGGGGCTGGCAGAGAACAGAACAAAGACTCCTCCTTCCACATAGCTCAGGGTTGTGTTTAGGTTTTATTGTCCCTGTTGGGTTGTCATTTGAGTTCAGCAAGTACTGATTCATGGGGACTCATTTTCAGCCTGTCACAGGGTGAAAGGTGCTTTAGATGCTGGTTTTCTATTGAAGAGATATAAAGATCCATTCTCTGTTACTCACCCTGAGATGGTATCTATCACGCACAGTTCTCAGTATGAAGTTTCTTAATTTCGACTCTTTGGAAGTCACTTCATTCTGCGGTGTCTTATGACACTTGCATCCCCTGTCCCAGAAGGTGGGGTAGGAAGGGACTGTTTGATTTTCTATTGGTGTTTTCACTAACTAAATACAGCCCTGTTTTGGGGGTCTTCACTCTTGCCAGGTAACGACCTGGGGAGGGTTCTGCGCTGGGGAGCCGGCTACAGCGGGGAGGACCCCTACTCCGTTCTGGTGTCCGTGGACGAGGCCGACGACGTCCTCATGGATCGCTGGACTATCCTCTTGGATGCCGAAGAGCCCGCGGAAGGTGCCGAGAACGGCCTGGCAGAGCCGGAGCCTCCCAAGGTGAGACCGGGCCCCTTCGGATCTGGAGAAACCCTTGTCCAAGTGAAAGTCACAAAACAGGCAGATTTAGCACAGTTTCGTCTCTATTGCCCGCGTATCTTCACGCGTGGCCATTGCTTAGCAAGCCAGTGCTTGGCAAACATGGCAGATGTTTGTTTAAAATGCATCAAATAGGTGAAGCTGAGGTCTGTACTTACTAGCTTAAACTGTTTACTCCCCAAGATAAAGGAAGGAGCCTGATGATATCGTGGTGAATCCATGGTTAATGCCAAATGTAATGGTGGCGTTAGATGTTCAATGAGCTGCATGCTTGTTGCATAGCATCACTTGGAGAAGTTTTATTAGTTAGTTTTATTTATTAGTTTTATCTCAGCATTTACAGGAATAACTTGACTTAGGCTTCTAGCAATTATTAATTGAATTAAATTTCGGCACACCTGTTAGTTACTACTTAAATCAATAATTGCCCATAGAGCTTTATTTTTAGTACGGTACCTCTGGAGCTTATTTTCTTAAGTCTGTTAAAGTTCAGATGGAAGAATCATTTCCAAAGCACATTTCTACTGAAAACTTTCGGAAACTTGGTTTGCACAGCAAGCCTCGAGGAAATTATAAGGAAAGATTTTTGTTTCCTTGTTTGTTTGTTTTGTTAGATTGTACAGATGAACAATTACTGTGGTCTTGGCATTGATGCAGAGCTGAGTCTGGATTTTCATCATGCTAGAGAAGAAGAACCTGGGAAATTTAATAGCAGGTAATCCTGGGGAAGAAGCGAAGCAGGGGGTGGGTATGCAAAAATATTCGTGTATTGTGGGATTTCATCATTGCTGATTTATGCCATGACTGAAAATCTCAAAATGATACAAATAACACTACCTGAGGCAAGGCTAGCACAGGAGGAATTAAATTATCTATAAATTCTTCCACATGGAGTTTATGTGGGTTTTGTTTTTCCAAATGAGAAAGCCAAAGCAGTGTGTAGAAGAACTGTCGTTATTATTCAGGATATTTGCTTGCCAATATTTTTGATATCAATATCAGTGAAATTTCAGGATAATGGAAATCCTCTTTTTCAAACAGATGAATAAAATGCATAAATAAAAGATAAAGATAAAAATTTAAAAAATAAAGGTAAGAAATTAAATATAAAAAGCATGAATTTCCATTATTTGACCCTATTAGGACAAGAGTGCCACTGGAATCCACATTTGCTAACTGTCTCCAGCACTTTTTCTACCTGGTGCTGGTATTCACGTGGAGAAGAAATTTAGTGTGGGGATTATAATCAGCTCTTTGGACAGAGATTTTTCCATTTCTTTAGGTTATTATATGGCAAATAATTAATCCTATGCAATAACGGTTTCAAACAGTACAGAATTAGAGCTATGTGTTGTACCATGATTTAATAAATGCTTCCAATCCAGACAAGGCCAAAAGATACTACTGGTAATGTACCAGGGCACATTTTGTCTGCTTTGAATGCATAAAATACCAAAAAAATAAGACTGCTGCTGTGTGAAGAAACAACCTTCAGGAACTGAAAGAGCCCAGCACAGGATAATGACTGCAGAGACAGTCCTGAATCTCGTGAATTTAAGAAAACTTTTATGGATTGTCGAGGTTGGCAGGGCCTGGATACCTTGTGCATGGCCCCCCTGGTGAAGGGTGAAAAGCACCAGAGTCCTCTCACTCTGTCATTAAATACATACCCCATCCAGTCCCCCCAGCTTTAGGACCTCAGCTTATGAGAGGTGAATGATTAACATCAGATGCAATTGGTCTTGGCTGCCTCTGGCAAAAAAAAAAATGCAGTTTTTCAGCACAGAAGTTTATTTTTAAAGAAGTTTTGCATTCAGGCAACACTTTGAGAACTTTTCCATGATAAAATTTTGAGGTCCCCTAATCAACAGTATGGTTTGTCAATGGTATAAATCAATGGTGTAAGTAGTAGCAGTTTGTGATTAATACTTTGTTTCTGGAACAAAGCAGAGGATTTCACAGAGGTTTTTAATTGAAAAGTTCTTTAAGCGTGTCTGCCAGAGGACAATGTTATCCCACTGCTGTAGATGATGCTGTGCTGTCACTTCAGTAACAGTCTGCTGGTCTGCCCCTAGGTTTCACAACAAGGGCGTTTATGTGAAGGTTGGGCTGCAGAAGATAAGTCATACCAGAAATCTTCACAAAGACATCAAGCTCCAGGTGGACCAGCATGAGGTGGAGCTGCCAAGTATAGAAGGACTCATTTTTATTAATATCCCCAGGTAAAGAGGAGAGGAGGGATCCTCACTTGGTCCTACGTAGTTATGGAGGGATCCTACATATCTTTATGTATGTATGGGAATGCTGCTTGGTATTTGACCATCACCCCTGTTGCTAAATGGTCTAGATGAGACCTTTGATTGCTGCCCCCTGCACAACCCGAGCTCTGAAGCTGTGCCTGGGAAAGCCAACCCTTAGGAAGGTTTTGACATCATTTGGTGGAACCACCTGCTTATGGCAGCACAAACCCCATATACACACATGCGCATGAGAACCGTGGGGGAAAAAGATCATGATTAGCACTGAGTGATCCATGTGCTCAGAAAACAAGAGAGTGATTTGAGGAAGGAAGGCTGATAAATCATAGGAAGCAGTTTCTAGGAGCACCTGTGGGGCTAAAAGTGTACAAATAACTGCTAAACTATTAGTTTTGCATGGCACAGAAATAAAATAAATCGTATTTTACCTTTAGTTATTTTCCTTAAGTTTTCCTTCAGTAGTTTCTGTGAGTATGGTCAAGGTCAGTAAAATCTGTATTAACTTTTTCAATCCTTTGAAGGTAAGGAAGGCTATAACCCGTATTTCCCAGCAAACTAAAGCTCTCTGGAGTTGTGTCTTTCATGTGGAAATGGCTTCACTACTTCTCCCACTCCTGAAATACCGGAAGTCTCCCACATTTTTGCAGTTCTCCCCCCTTTTCCAGTGTGATGGTCTGGCTGGGTCCAAAGCAGGTCTGAGCTTTGATCTGTGATCCGTGGGCGCTCACGCCGCTGTTTTCCCCGTGCAGCTGGGGCTCCGGAGCCGATCTCTGGGGCTCGGAGAGCGACAACCGCTTCGAGAAGCCGCGGATCGACGACGGCCTCCTCGAGGTGGTCGGCGTCACCGGCGTCGTGCACATGGTGAGTGGGTGCTGGGAACAGCGGGGGCCTGGCTGGGGATGTGGGAAGTGTTGGGAGCGTGAAGGGCTCGTTAAAATGCTTAGGAAAGCGTGCCTGATGGCTCCAGCAGCCATTGAACTCACTAAAAACCACACACACACACACACATATATATAAAATTATAAACAATTATTTAAACATTTAAATCCATAGTCCTGTGTCTCACGAAGCTGCGAAACAGGACTATGATTTCTGATCCCAAAAGAGAAATGTTAGTTACAGAAAGCAGTGAAAACTTAAGGCTGAAGTAAATGCAATGCATTTGCTTATATCTCCTCTAGTAAGGAGGAGTTATAAAAAACAATAGTCATCAAATGGTCATAAGCAATAAAAGGAAGATTAGAGTTTTATTTCTTCTGTATTTTCTTAGCCCTTTAAATATGTTTATATATTTTTCCAGGATTATATGAGCAATGCTTTACTGTATGCTTGTGTCTCTTCAAGCTGTTAGCTATGTAATGTAATGATAGCACTTAGTGTCTAAGTTGTGGGTGGCGACCATAAAACTAGCTTATTTCAAAATGCATTACTTTTATTGTAACCTTTATCATGGTGTCAAAACCAGCTACAGGATGAAAAACATTGTATAATTTGAATGTTATGATAACACCCACTCATCATTTAAGATTTTTTTGTAAATACAGTCCCGTCTCATTACAGTCAGCCTGCCCTTCGTTGGCAGAGAGACTCCTAAAAGACAAGTGGTTTTAATTCTTCCATGTCTTATCTATGTGTTAAAATGGCCAGCTAGTGGCAAGGCTGTCCCTTGGATTCTTTGTTTGATTATTTTTTTTAGTATTTCTTTCACCATTTTAAGAAATCTTCTGAAAAAGTGGTATGTGACGAGATAGCTGGAGACTAAAAATCTCTACAAAAAGCAAAAATGGAAAAGTGGGTACTTAAGATTGTTTGTGCAGCTCAACCTTTGGGGTCTGCCAGCTTCGCAGTTTTATAATTTATTTCTTTAAAGGAGTACAAATACAAAACATTCCATTAGAAGAAGCAGTTTGCTAGAGATCCTTGGATGCAATGTGTGGGAATATCAATATTAACAAACCTGTACTCTGGCTTTGTGATCTTGCATTAAGGTTTTTACCTGCATGTTTGGTGCCTCTACATGTTCCCCAAGAGGATTTATAGCAGGAAAATTAACTTTGCTTCACATTTCACAGGTAACACTGGCCCACTAGCTGTAGATGAATACGGAGGTGAATATGGCAAAATTCTCCCTCCGTGTTCATATGCTAAAGCGCTTCTAGGTTCTCAAGTTTTGCATAGACCAAAGTCCGTGTGAGTAGTTAAGTAGTTTGAAAAATATGTTTACTGCTTTATGGAGAGAAGGGAGTGAAAGTGAAGAAGATATTGGTGGGTGTGAGCTCTTTTACCACCCTGAATGTACAGATGACAGCCCTGTGTATGTTCTTTGCCTTGGACAGCATTCTGGGGGGATATATGAGTATATCTTCATGCAGTGACTTAAAGGGATTCATGTTGCATCAGGATGTGTATGCCCTGCAGATTTGCTTAAACAGTTCTCCCAACTGAAACTTGGAATTTCTGCTGACAGTGTGACTTTATCAACTCCTTCTGCCAGCTTAAGTGCAACTAAGGATTTGCTGGAGCTTCCTGGGTTTTGGCGTGGATGATGTCTTGGCTTTGACTTCCCGACAGGGCCAGGTCCAAGGAGGTCTCCGATCAGGAATCCGCATAGCCCAGGGCTCCTACTTCCGTGTAACGCTCCTAAAGCCAATTCCCGTCCAGGTTGATGGAGAGCCCTGGATCCAGGCCCCAGGCCAAATCATCATTTCTGCTGCAGGACCAAAGGTACTGGCTGTTGTTTCGTCTCAGCGATTTGACTTGGTTTTCCGTGGATATCGGCATTGCTTTTCCTTCCTCTCTCCTTGTTGTGCTCGATGATGGATGTTACCAAAGCTGGTCAGCAGAGGGTGGTAACTGTTGAGTAAACACAAAGCAGCCTCTACAGAGAGTGGTTCGAGGGCTCTCTCTGCCGACTGTTTAGGAAAACAGCCTGGGCTTCAGCCCAACTTGCTCATCTTCTTTCCTCTGTGGAGGTCTCGAGCAGCGTTGCTGGCACTAGAGCAGGTTGGAGTCACGAGAGCAATGTCGTGCTGGGGGAAAGACAGTCTGTCCCTACGAAAATGCGCAAGGTGAACAACAGGGCTCTGAGGAAAAGAGGCTTCTGAGTAAATAGTTGTCTGTTTTCCCTGTATAAATCAAGGTGCTTCAGTTAGCTGTGTATTTAAATTATTTTTCTGTTGCAGGAACAACATTTTGCTCATTCACAACTTGCCTTAGATCTGATCGTAGGCTACTATAGCTGCTTTGGTACTCGCTCACTTTCCTCAAAATCTGCCTCTTTCAGGTCCATATGTTGAAAAAGTCCAAGCAGAAGCAGAAGAAAACTGGAAGCCTGAAAGAGACGAGAACAGATGTCGGCCTGTCAGTCACTGAAGGAGGGCGCTGAAGGGGGATCCGCGGTCAGCGACTACTGTAGATACCACAGTGGTTCAGCGAGACTGAGTGCAGACAGCTAGGCCAGAAGGGTTGCCTGTGAGCGTGCCTTTCATTACATAATATAGTGCTGGTTTCTGCTTGGTTATTCAAAGACCTCAGTGCCTCATTGCTGCAAATACTTGTTATGTACCACTTGTCATCTGAATTGTTTACTTTGGGTTGCTTTTCTGTAAACCATTCCCCAGTTTTTAGTTTATGGAAACTGAGGCCAAACACAGGCTCCAAGATGCTGAGGTTTCCACATCTGTTTTTACAAAAGCTCCTCCTCTCTTCCCTGTTTTTCTCTTCAAGAAAACCATTCCATAGAAATATCATTCCATAAATGAAAATCTGTTCCTTTAAATTAATGCTCATAGTAGCCTCCAAATCAAAAAAAAAAAAGCAGAGATGAGCTGCTGAGGCCTCCTCAGATGACTCCAAATAACACAGCCAAAGCAGTGCTACCATAGAAGAGAAAAAAATAAAACACAGGAGAGAGGATTTCTATTAAAGGAGTCTCATACAGTGGGGAGAGACTGTACTGGAACAGTTGAGTCAAAATATTTAGGAAAATTTGGTTTTAACAATATTTGGACAATATGAATGAAGGAAAAACAGCTTTTAAAGCAAATTGTCAACCACTGTTTAACTTCTCCTACATGAAGTCAAACTCTGTTTTGAAAAGCATTTGAATTTCAGTAGTTACCATTCTAAAGTAAAAAGGAATCAGAATTCCCTTAGGCAGTATTACATTATACTAATTATTTTCTGTCATTGAGAAATTACCTTTGACACCAGACTTCTCTCCATGTTTTTGTGTTATATGTCGGACTCTTACTTCAGAGCAACCTTCAAAGACTAAAAGAACCATCATTAATTACAGTGAAAGAAATACCATTTAGTGTTTACTAAAGCAAATTAGGGCAGTGACAGGTTAAAGCTGAGCTGAAATAGGGTGCTGCAGGCTTCAGATGATGGGGAATGCGGCAGTTTTTTGGAAAACTCACTCACCCAGTGAGCCTGCGTGGGTCCCTCGCTGCTGCTGATGTTGCAGCAGTTGCAGGGCCGGGTGTTTGGTGGCTTCCATTGAACTTGTGCTCTTCAGAGGTTGCCCCTCTTCCAGCTCCCGTGGGATCAGACTACCTCTCCGTGCTCACCTGCCTGCTGAAGATACGGGGATGCAGTATTTTCTTCACAGCTTTCTGCTAAAGACTGGGGATGGAGCTGGCCAGTTGGCCCTGCTGGCCACAACCACAGTGGCCGTGGTCCTCGCTCGCCTCTCGGCCAGTCTCATCTCACTGTGCTCGTGGAGCGACTGGACCCTTCAGGTGACAGACCAGGTTGCCCTCGGCCCGCTCGGCTGCGGGGAGGAACATGCCCGTGGTTCTCCTGCCTGGAGCGGCTCCGGGTGCGCTGGAGAGCGCGTGGTGACAACAGGCACCGCTGCGGACGGCGTGAGCTCGTCACACGAGTGGCAGCTGTGAAGCTGTAGAGACAGGCAGAGGAGCCACGCGAAGATGGCACGAGCTGTTTCTCCTCGCTGCCCAGGGGTTCTTGTTGCTAACAAGGCCTTGCTGCTCCGGTGGAGGTGCTTTCAGAGGATAATTCCTTTGTTTTCAGTGAAGCTTCCTATTAATTGTTTAAATCATTAATTTGTTAGGGGCGATTTCATGTACTGCCACTTGGACCACAAGTTATAGCACATGTCAGCTATGAAGGTGATTGTGTTGATGACACACAGCTAAAATGCTCATCTCTTAGTTATTAAAAATTGGGGATTATCTGTACTTCAGAGCGTGGGCAGGAAGGGACCGACTGTAGCTCATCCAGCATCCTGGTACTGGCATTACCAGTAGGAAGGGACAAGTGTTGTCTTTTGGGATATGTGTCCTCAGGATGAAGCTAACAACTTAGGAAATCTTAAGTAGATTGCTGCTTGTGGCCTGGAAAGCCAAAGAAACTGCTTGGCATATAGCTGGAAGACCAACGGCATGGTCTTTTTCCCAACTGAAGACTCTCTGGTGGAGAGGCAAATTGCTGACTTTTGTTTACAGAAATCATAAGGGAACTTAAAGTTTGTTGGTACTGACCATTCCCTGCAGCCTTTCACTCACCGCCTTGTACTGCCTGAAACAAAACGAAACTCCTGGGTCAGGGAGCATTTGACTGTGATTCCACATTCCCAGGATGTTGTACAAGCCTGTCTGAGGGAAGCACCGCAGCAGGAAACCTGCTCTTCTTCCCTAGCAGGAGCATGAATGTGTTCTCCTCACAAAGAGGATCCTAGCAAAGGGGAGGGGAAAGGGAGAGGTCCTTTCTTTTCACAGAAAGTGGCTCTCACAAATTAATTGAGCAGACTCCATGATATATATTGGAATTAAAGTTTATCTTGAGTAGAAAATACTTGCCATAGGGTGCCTCTCTTAAATGATTTTTGGAATGTTGTCAAAGAAAAATTGGGCAGTTGAGAGAGAAAAGCTCTTCTAGAACCTTTTAACAGGGAAAAAAAAAACATTGAGTAGTGTTTAGATCTTCCAATTTCAGATACTGCGAAAGACCAGTATGCGACGGGCCTTTTCTAAGTAGCTTTTCATCACATTATGTATCTTAGAGGGCCTAAGGAATTCTTCTATAATAATATAAGACTTGAAGAGAGGTGTTGACTCCTTGTGTTTAACGCTAAGCATCCTGAGTTAGCACTTGCACTGGAAAATGTGGTAGTAGCAAAATTACTGTGGGAAAAGGCCCCGTTGTGTCAGAGACGGATGCTGAGCAGCGTCAGGGATGTGGAATTAGAGACCACAGGCCTAGACGGGGGGAAATGCAGGTGCACAGCTGCCCGGAGGGCACTTCTTGGTCCTCTCTCGACAGCTTTGCTTTCTCACCTCGCTTCATGCCACCATGGATGTTGGTGCTCCACCTTCCCTGGTGTCCTCAGAGGCTTTCCAGAACGGCGGAGAGAGGAGTCTGGAAGGCACGGTGCAAATCCTGACAAGAAAGGATATGGTCAGTTGCTAAAATCCATTTTGATGAGTAAATTCATCATTTCTGTCCTGAGCTGGGACAACCTAAATTCCAGATATCACGCTGGGGATAAAATATTCTCCCCTAACACAACTTCCAGCCTTCATGCAGTCAGTTTAAACTGCTGATGCTCTTGTTGCATTGATTTTTAAATGAAAGTATATGGAGCTATTTTGCCAAAAATACTTTTTTATTTATACATGTGTGTGCATGTGTATACATATATAGATATGTGTGTGTGTGTGTGCACATAGTCTTTAACTTCTGTTTTTTTACAGTGCATATTGTTTTGCAGCACAGCAGTGTTCACCTCTGGGTCTCTGTCGCTGCTTTTGGTCAGGATGCTGAGAGTTTGCTTTCTTGCTGGTCCCATTCAGGCTCCCAGCACGTATTTCTAGTGTCCTAATGCAAGTCCTTTCCAGCCAGACACGATGGTAAGTCAAAGCACAACTCTTTCAAGTGCAGTGCAGTGTCTGCTTGAGTACCCTCCGAGCTCGCATTGCACAGTGGGGATCGAGCTCACCTTGCTCTTTGGGGATTTATATCAAATCTTAATGTGTTTAAAGCCAGTGGTAGCATTTAATGTAATGCTTTAAAAGTTAGAGGAAGCCGTAGCATAGTTTGTGGCAAAATGTAAATAGGGAACAAAACCTAAATGAACTATTATAGACAATTGCTCACTAATCCTCACAGTTACCCTCTTCAGAATGTTGTACACATTGCACTTCTTTAAAGAGCAAATAATGTGCTTGTTCTGAGCGTTAGCTCCTAGGAAGTGATAAGCATTGACACATGCACATTCCTGGTGTATAAATGCACCATTGCTGAAGTGAAGCCTCATTTCATTTGAGGAGGAGGCAGGATGAAGCAGGTGGGAGGCAGGGGTCGGTGATGCGTTTAAAACACCCATTTCTGGCCTCAAGCACCCACTAGTTTCTACTTCCACATGAGCCGTGTAACAGCTTGGGTTCGCGCTGCAGCCTTGGCTCCGTTTGGGGCTTCGCCCTCGCGCTGCGCCGGGGTCACCCGTGTTTTTGCACTTAACAGTAATTGCAGCTTACATACACTTAGGGTGCGGCAAAATTGCAGAGTTTGTACTTCTGAAAATAAGGGGATTATTCACTCTACAGATGGAATATGCACTTTCAGGCTATAAAGAAGGAAAAAACAAGTCTGTAGAAAGCAACAGTTTAAGCCTTCAGGAGTTGCACGGACTGCAGTGTCCCTTCATCCCTGTCTCCAATACTGTGTTCTCGTTGAAAGCCCTGCTTGGGAAGGAGAGAAGATGGTATCTTCCCCACATTGCAATATGTATTTATTTCTGACTGACTGAAAGTTCATATATATTTTTAAAACAGTTATAAATTGGCTGCTATTTGAGGAATTAGGATTATTATACTGATTTTATACGTAATGTTAAAGTTTATTTATAATGTTAACATTTACTGATTTCACACTTTATTTGTATGAGAGGTCCAGCCCAAAAGTGTTTGTTTCTTTTGCTATTTAAGGTATATTGGGGGGACTAAGAGTGTAGCCATTGAGTATACGGAATGCAGCAAATTGAATGCAACCTACTAAAACAATTTCTAAATGTGCAGTTAGACCAGACAGTGACCATTGATTGTAAACTCATACATGTCAACTGAAACAATGCACTCCTTTGTGTTTTGGAAGCATTGTTTCTGCTTCCTGTGACAGTCAATGAAACAGTTGCCTTCTGGTTTAGACTCCTTCCTGTGCCCCTTTGGAGAAATTGAGGTGTTATTACCTTTTTGCCATGGACTTAACTGAATTTGTACTCATACAAGTGTTGTACTGAACGTGCTTTCCTAAAGATGGACTTTATTTTTTTGTGAAGATAATTTATGAGAATGTTTTTTAAGCAGTTTGGTGTTCTTGAAAAAGTCGGTTGGAAGTACTGAAATAAATGTGTGTAGATATTAATTAAAGATGTATTCCAAAGCAAAGTATGTTTTTTTCAATAGGGTGCTGTTGCTGGTGTAGTTGTTCCCGATTGCTCCCAGTGAGGCTCCGTTTAACATGTCGGTGAAGCGTGGGAGTTGGGAGAAGGCTTCGTTCCAGCACCTGCGCCTTCCACTCCGGGAGGAATCCGGAACGGGAACGGGTGCCAAGTGATGAGTTTTTCCCTGGGGAGAACCTGTTATGGCTGCAGGGCCGAGGCGGGAAAGCCCTCCCGCTCGCATGTCCCACGCAGTGGTGGCCACCTGGCTCCCGTGGTTTCCTCATGCTCCTTCTGCAGGCTCCTCATGGGTTCCTTGCTGCCGGGGCTGCCGGAGGCTCGTGAGGAATTGAGGAGTTCATTGTAGGTGCTTATACAACCCGTGCTGCTGCCATAAAACGAGCTCAACCCCTGGGGCTTGTTTCATAGCAATAGTCATATTGCCGCAGCTTTTTGGACACGCCAAAAGCGAGTTATTCTGGGGATAGTTTAGATAGAAATGGTGTAGACACCAGAAAGCAGGTTCTGACTTGCAGGCAGAGGCAGCTTCTCTGCTCTGAGAGCAGAGCATCGGAGCTTGTCGCTCGCCAGGGCCCTGGGTCCCTCCTGCTTGTGAACCACCACAAGGTGTTTAATCTTCTCAAACTGTGGCTTAACTAGTGCTTAAATAACTGCGTTCAGTGCTTTTCACCTCTCATTATTGAAAGCGGTCAGCCTCGAGCGTTGGTTTCCTAGATAAATGCTGCTTTAATTTAAGGATATACGTAAGGTGTCTTAGGGCTTTTCTTGCGAATGTTCTAATAGCTTGGTAATAAATCAGCTTGCCTGAAAAAGCAAAGCTGAGACGACCACCGAACAGTTTAGTTACTGAGCAGTGCTTAATTCTTTGTGCAGCTGCCTAGTAATTCTCCCTCAAAAGTATATATAAGCATATAAGTGGTTGGAAGCTATTTCCACATTGTGTGCCTCAGACTAATAAGTGCATATCACACATTTACTTGTGGTCTCAAAAACAGGGTTTTAATGGTGTAACTTGTTTCTCAACGTCTGCCTTGCAAATCACTATGCTGTGCTAACTTGTCTACAAATAACATACCTAATGTACTAACTGGTTAAAAAAGAAAGTAATTTATAAAAGATGGGCTTTTCTCTGATATTTAAGCATCTGTATGTCCTTGGATTAGAATAATTCTGTATATATTTTGCAATGTGTTTGTATTTAATTTGACTGTACATTTTGCACTGATTTTAAATTCTGTCTCCAGTTATAATTTGCAGTTACCAGAGATCTATAACTAGAATTTATGTCTGTGGAAAAAAAAATACAGTATCTATTCCACCCTCGATCTTTGTGAAGTAGTCATGCTTTGAAATTAGTGAGATACACTTGGGCAGAGAGAAATGTGCTTTGCTGCAGCTGTATTCCAGGCACTGCTGTCTGAGGGTGTCTCGTGCTCCGTGGAAAGGCTGCTGCGCACGGAAGGCAGCAGCATTGCTGATTTCTTGCCTCATGGTTTTGAGATGACACCTCCAAACTGTTGTGGTTTGTGGTATTTGGCACTGTGCAAGCACGTATGGAGCCACTTTACCAGGGACAGCACTTTCTCTAACTGGTAAGATTTTTATGGGAGAGCAGGGTCCTCACGTGTTGCGTGTCCCTGTTTTTGACTCCTTGCCTTGTCTGTGCTCCTCTGGAAACTCCTGGTTCCGTATTCCCGGCGCTGGGCTGGAGAAGCCATGCACCAAAGGCATGGTGTGGTGGCAGGGCTGGGTCCCAGGCAACCAGCACGCTCTGTCCTGCTACACACAGAGGGATTCCTGGTGCAAACAGAAGGTGCTGAGTGAGAGCTGGGGGAGCCCCTTGGCCATGGCGAGCGAGGCCTGAGGAGGAAGATGGCTGGGCAGGGAGGAAGGCAACGAAGCCTTCCCGCAGTGCGAGCAGGACCCGCAGAGCACAGGAGAGCACACAGCACTGCCACACACCAGGAGAGGAATGAGGCTACTCCCGTGCTGAACTGGAAAGGGAGGCCACAGAACAAGGGTTTCATTATTGCAAAAGCACTCGGAACATCAATTAATAGCAGCAGGCTGATAGCTCATTATCCTTTGCCCTCCTCTCGCACGAGATGTCACCTCACAGGGCAACGAGGACTCTTGGTATTAATTATCCGCCCTTCAAACAAGTTTCACTAGGCCTTGTGAACAGTGGCTAAGCCTCACAAATAGGGAATCAGCAGAAAAAAAGGTAGTATAATAAAAAGCCTTTGGTACCTGACCTTTGGTACGTGACACAACAGCTTCTCTTACTCAAGAGCAGGGTGGTGTGAAACAGCAGGAAAAAAGGGCTGTGTGTGAAGAGGATAAGAGAGGCAAGAACAGTGTGTGGAAACGCCCTGCTCTCCTGCTGCATCCCCAAGGCTCCCCCAGGGTTAAGGCAGGGGTTAAGCGCAGGCGGCTGGAAGGGACCCTTGACACCCTCGCCCGAGGCGGCTTGGATGGTGACTGCTCGTCACTGTTAAGAGCACATAACTTTTACACACACACAGAGGCACCAGCTGCACAGCCTTGATCAAAATCCACTTTGCGATCCTTGCTCCAGGCTGCTCAGAGGCCCCAGCACGCACCTCTGGGTCGGTTCTGCCACCAACACGCTCGCCCACTGCCCTTCTCCACCGGGAAAGCAAGCGAGCTGCTTGGAGGAACCCAGCACCTCCACCAAACAACCTCCTCGTTTGGGACTGGCTTCTCTGAAACTGATCGCCTTCGATACCAATATATTTCTTAATGGGACAAGCCTACATCTGCAGAGCAATCCATTCGGTTGTGAGTGCCCTAAGACTCCCAGCCCTCACACTCGCCTCTCCACCTGCCTTGTTTGTACAGCCTGGTGTCCCAGTTAAGCCGATTTTCCAGTGATTTCTCACAGGAGTAACCTGGCAATCGTGGCAGAAAGTTAAGTGTTGAGGAGGATGTGGGAGCCCTGCCTTGGTGGCTCAAGGATGGCATTGCCATGCTCCAACCTGGATTTGTTGTAGGAAGGATCAGAATAACTGCACTTCAGCTTGCCTGGTCCTGGTAAAGGAAAAAAAAAAATGATGAGCCCAACTCAGTAATAATAGATGATAAAACACAGAGCAAGTGCAAAACTTTGCAGTCTGGGAGGTTAAGGATGGACAACAGGGGAAAAAATCTTATCCACGGATGTGGTGCAGACCTGGGACAGGAGGGCACCAGAATTTCCAACCTTTTTTTTTTTTTTCTGTTTTAACAGAAAAAAAACAAATACTGGAGGGTGACTGAGTCAGGAACACGTTACCCAGAGAGGCTGTGGTGTCTCCTTCCTTTGAAATACTCAAAATCCACTTGGACATGATGCTCTGCAGTGTGCTCTAGGTGACCTGCTGCTTCTGCAGGGGCATTGGCCAAAGTTCCTCTCCACCCTCAACCATTCTGTGATTTGCAAGGCCCAGCTAAAGAAAACTAGCAGTGATCAGATAAATTTGTTAGATGAGAGACTTTTTGCACTAACTCTTAGGATGCTGTGATAGAATGGTAACATTTCAACTGTCCTGAAATTTTTCCATCCTGCCTCTTCTAATGGAGCAGAACAAATATTCTTGCTGAATCATTGAATAAATGATTAAAATTTAAAAGAGCATCAATTAGACTCCTAGACTCTAAATACCATTCCATTTTTGCTTACAAGATCTATACTGAAATGAAATTGATATGATATGATATGACACGATATGTAATGAAATGCATTTCATATGTGTAGCTGTCCCTCTACACGAGACCAGAACTGACCCTCCTGTTTGCAGGGCTTTCCTCAGTAAACCTGTGCTGCAAATGCTCTTCTGCTAGGAGACTGCCCTGAGCTTGGGCTGCTACCCGAGGGCCTGGCATGAGCCGAGCATTTCTGTGGACACTGTGGACACTTTGCTCACTTGCAAAGTCCTTCTGGGCAACTGGCCCTCCTGAAAGACCAAAAGCCCCATCAAGCAGAGGACACCCCCCCAACCACGGCCACCCCAAGGCAACCATGCGGATGGCACCCCACAAGGCTCTCAGCTCTGCTCTGAGGACACTTGGGACAACAGCCCTGGGCTAGGACAGTGCCACCAGTTGGCAGTTGCTTGTCATATTTGCACTGCTATGTTCCGGTGTCCTTTTGATATAAATGACCATAATGCAGTTTTTTTGATACTCTTTCGGTGTGTGAGAGTGGTGTATCATGAGCTCTGGTCACAAACTTCAAAACCCAGGCTGTTAAAACTGCCCACAGTGTCATTTAAATTAGCCTTGTAGAGGGTAGTGCTCTCCTTTTGCCAGTTCTGAGTATCTGCCAAGTGTCTGCCATGTCTTATTACGCTGGCATAAAAAGGAAGGAGTGTCATTGAAACACCACGGCATAGAGGCACAGGCCCTCATTCCTGTTGTTTGTTTGTTTGTTGTTTGTGGTTGACAAAGCACGCTCCTTGCTGTTGGGTACAGCCAGGAGGATTTCCACAGCCCCTTCACCGCACTCACCTCTGAGATGGAGCCTGCTGCCCTCTTGCCTTCTGCCTGGGAACAGCAACTGCCTCAAGCAGTGTGGAAGCTCTGGGTGTGAGACTGATGTAAGTTCTGCAAAGAAACTCCTGTTCTCTTAGTGGGTAAAGTGGCCTGTTACTGCAGGAGAAACAGACTAACATTATTATTATATTGCACTGGTGCAAAAACAAAACATGTTTATTCTGAAAATACGTTCACTTTTTTTTTAAGACGCCCTGCTCCAAAATTATACACAACTTGGGGAGAGAAGAGGCATTAGGCAGGTGCTGGGAACAGATGCGTGTGTGTGGGCGCTCTGCCCGGTTTCTCCAGAGCTTTCCCCGACGGTTCCTGCTGCTGTCCCGGGCACCTCTCCCTGTTTTCCACCGCATGTTGTCAACCCCCCGTTCCAGCCGGAGCGAGGCTGATCCCATCATCCGCGTGGACTGCTCCTGCTCTCCCCGCGTGCTCCCGGCCTCTGACGCACAAAGCGCGCACGCGGCAGCAGCCAGCGAGCACCGAAGGCTCTCGCCCTTTCTCCGTGCCGCCCGTCAGCGCCACAACAAGAGGCTCCGCCGCAGGATTAGGCTGCCCCCCGCTCCG
>NW_010589800.1:206339-235816 GCF_000705375.1 Tinamus guttatus
TTCCACAGGCCACTTTTCACTGTTAGTTGCTGTATACCATCAGGTACGGACCACCCAAATAAATCTTTGTGTGTCTGTGACACTGTCTCGGGTTTCCTCCTGCCCTATTGTCTTTACATGCCTGCTTCATCCCTAGCAGCGCTGGAATATGGGAGCAGCCTGGCAGAAGGCAAGCAGGCAATTCCTTGCAGTTCTGGCTGGAGCTGCATGTACTGGGGAGGCTGGTGACGCTCCTGCAGTGACCTCCTTCCCTCTTTGTTCCTGAATGTGCCTGGGAAAATGGGGTAGCTGCCAAGGTGGCTTCTGGGAGAGGGAAGAGGAGCTGCGGCCAGTTTTGTTGTTACCCTGAAAGCAGTAGCTCTGGGAATGCAAAGAATGTCCCTGGACAACCCACGCTGTCAGCTTTCACTGAAAAGAAGCTGGAGACTCCTTGTCTGACCTTATGGTTGCTGCTGCCACCTTTTATACAGATTGAAGCTCATATATGTCATTGATTTGCTTTTATTTTTGAGCAAGCCCTGCGGTGCCAGGGATTGGAAATGCCTGCTCTGTGTTGGGGCTGGGACAGGGGGTCCTTTGTGCCATCTAAGGAGAGAGACAGGCCCTACGCAGGGTAGGGAAGGCAGGCTAGCGACTTTGGGTTTCTCCAGAAGGGTATCTCAGTAGGAGAGACAAGGGGTAATGGATACAAGTTGAAACACAGGCAGTTCCATCTCCATGTGAGGAAGAACTTCTTTACTCTGACAGCGCCCAAGGACAGGCTGCCCAGAGAGGTTGTGGAGTCTCCTTCTCTGGAGATCTTTTAAACCCGCCTGGATGCCACCCTGTCCCATGTGCTCTGAGTGTCCCTGCTGGAGCAGAGGGTTGGACTAGATGATCTCCAGAGGTCCCTTCCAACCTCAACCATTCTGTGATTCTGTGATCTTCCTGGCTAGGGGCCTTTGGAATTTGCTGGTTGCACAAGTTCTACTTTTGCAGTAGAACTGCTTGTCTACTGTTGCTCAAACGCTCCTGAGCAACACTGGCCTTTTCACCATCTTAAAGATGGACCCTGTCCTCTCATCGATGTCTGAAATGACCTACAGAGCTATGGCTTACATGATGGGATACCTCTCCTGCAGGAAGGATGGTTCCAGATTTCCACTCCTGCTGGTTTGGCCTGTCCCAGGGAGAACTCAGCCACTTTTCCCCACTGGTCACTGCTCGGAGCTGCTGTGTCGCTTGAGCTCTGTGCTGATCAAGGTGACCATCCCACTTCAACAGTCAGTAGTTCTGCAGCTTCTTTGCTAAGGGGTGAGCTGTCTTATCACGAAGGGAAGCAACTGCCTTTCCCAGGCAAGCCCTGCTGCTTGTGTCTCTGAAGTGACAGTGGACTATGCTGTAGGTAGTGAGTTTCTCTGCTGCTGAAAGGAAGGTATCCAGCTCTCTTGTTGAGCTCTGGACTGGCATATCAAGCTTAAAACTCAGGAGCCTTTGTTCTGCACACATTCCGCTACAACCTCTCTGTGTCTCTCCGATATTCTCTGTCCTGAAGCTTTTGGTTTTTCTTGCTCTCGAGTTACATACTAGCAGTGCTCCCTAAACTGATGACTTGTGCTAGTTTAATGAAAATGATTGTAAACCCATTATTCAACCATATTGCACAAAAGTTGGTCTGGTACAACAAGCAGATAAATGGCACATAAAGGACAGTGTGCTGTGTTCCTTTGTAGGTGTTATTTGGTGACTTCCGTTGTGTGGTGGGAATTTGGAAGGGCAATTGTCCAGGAATTGCCTCAGGAAGGTGGAGTTAACTTGAATCCACTACCATCCTGAAAAACCTGCCGCTATTGGGTTTCCAGGGGTGGTAATGTGCAGCCCGGAAAATGAGCTTTAACCAGGACTTACTTTGGTATCTCACGGACTGCATGGTTTATCATGGCTGTGATGGAGCCACAGGGTCTTGTCTGTCTCGCTCTGGTGCTGTGTGGAGATAGGAACTATGGTTTTGCTGGTGCTTGGGTGTTGTGACATCAGGCTGTTGTGAAGACATTAAAACTTGTGTCTGAAAATGTCCTTCCTAAGTCTGTTTGCCAAGGTATGGATACCCTAGAGGGAGCTGTGTGCTGTGCTTGAAAAGTTTGGGTTGGGTGGAGGAATTTTTTGTGTCAACAGAGTGGGACAGCATTACTGACAGCTTCATCTGCAAACTCTTTAGGAAAGCCAAAAGGAACTTTGCGACAACCCAGGTTTATGAGCAGCCCAGAAGAATGCAGCAAGAGGCCTGTCCCTCGCCTGCAAAGAGGAAGAGGCACGGCCTTCGGAGTGGTGAAACCCACTATAGAGAATACCCTGCCTGCCTTGTCCCCGTCTGCTGGAAGTGGAGCACCTAAAGAGATTCCCATGCAGAGGCATGTCACTGTGATAAACAGGTCAGTGCGCATGTGTGTGCGAGACACCCACTGGAACACAACACGGACAGGTGAGATTGTGGCAGGGCTCAGGAAGCAGGTAGGTAAATGTTGCAGCTGTTCGAGGCTCCCTCTGTCCTCTTTTGTATGAGTGCTGCTTTGAGGCTTGCAGAGCAGGAAGGGTTTGGGGCTCTGCTGCCTTTGGCTCATCACAGAGACGTCCAGTGCAGGAGGATCTCGAGGACTGCCTGGAGGCCTTGCTGCTGCCATCGAGCTGGGCAGTGTGGGTGGAGGAGTGTGTGGGAGCAGTGTCCCGCTGGGCTGGATGGCCCTTCCGTAGCAAGAGTGAGTCCCTGTGCTCACTGCGTACAGGCTTTGTGTGCTGCTAACGCTCACCTGTCAGTACTGTGCCTGTGGACACGTGGGTGCAGGGGGTTGCTCTTTGCAAAACCAATCTGCAGGTGCTAGGGGGAGCAGGAGGGCCATTCTTTTCCTTCTTAGGTGCTGCCAGAGCCTTCCCCATGTTTCTGGCCTGCTGGCCCCCTCCTGACGAACACTCTGTGCAAAGTGCTGAACAGGGGTGCCCAAAGCAGTGTGACAAGCACAGCGCTCGCAGCCCTGGAGCGCGTCGGGGTCCCGCTGCTGTTGCTGCCACGGGCCGTTCTGCTGGGCCAGCATCGCCCGCGGGCTCCCGGCCTCTGTGAGCTGCCCTAATCCGCGCGGCTCAGGCGGCTGCTGCCCCATCGCTTCTCTTTGTGCGGCGCCGCTTTGTGTCCCCGCGGAGGCTCCCCGGCCGCGATTGTGTCGCTAATCCCGGGCCGGGCCCGGGCTCGGGCTGCGGCCCCGAGCGGGAGGCAGCCTAATCCTGCGGCGGAGCCTCTTGTTGTGGCGCTGACGGGCGGCACGGAGAAAGGGCGAGAGCCTTCGGTGCTCGCTGGCTGCTGCTGGTGCCGCATGTGGGTGTGGGAAAGGCCCAGAGGTGCGCACGTGTCTCTCCCCGTTTTGTGTACCATGGTTGCTTGGTGTGGTTTCCTGTTTCTCTTCATTTGTCTTCAGAAGTGTGGCTTCTCTGAAAGGCCTCATGCCTGTGCTGGACAGGCAGAGCAAAATGCTGTTTCAACTCTGTTCGCTAGGTCTGTGCAAGGCCCAAAAGCCTGCAGCAATTCTTAAAAACTTAACTGGGTGAGTGGCTGCCTTCTGTGGACTCCAAGCAAGCCTGCAGCTTCTGGTGTTGTTCTTGGTGTTCCCCCTGCACAATGCCCTCAGCTTGTTTCAGAGAGCAGTGTCCTGCTTTGATTTCCAGGGCTCAGGCATGTTGTGCCCCTATGATCAGTCCCACTTGGTCCTGTTCACAGGGTGCTGCTGGAGAAGTGTTTACATTGTAGGGGATCATCCCATGTCCCTGCCCTGTCCAGGGATGGTGTGCCATGCTTGTGCCATTTCCCTGTGTGCATTTCCCAGCCCAGCCACTTCGAGAGTTCGTAGCAAAGCCTGTGAGTGCTGCCCCAGCTGCCATTGGGTTCTCCTGCTCTCATGGCAGATGGGAGCTGTTTATCGTGGCAGGGCATCTTCAGACCTCGGTGCTCCTTGGTGCTCGAGCTGGCTGTGCAGACTCTGCAGCAAGTTTGCACACACCATTGTGTTTGGAGTCTGCCTGCCACCTCTGCAGTGGCCCTCGAAGCTCTGTGGTGCTTTGCTGTGAGGGGGCAGACTATTTCTGCTATGTGCCTTGTCGCAGGAAAACACGGAGACGCTGAGGGTACCTGCAGTCAGACCAGGCTGCCCTACCCTGCTGCCCTTCCTGGCTTTGCAGGTGGCATCACAGCGCCTGAGAGGCTGCCTCTTCTATAGACAGTTGCCTGCCTTTACACAGCTACTGCCTTTATCCTAAGCCTTTTTCCTCACAAGAATCTTGTTGGCAGGCTGAACAAGAAACCCCCTGTTGATCTGTTTTGCTGCTGCTTACAAATTTGTCTTTCAAGCCAGGACAGTGTCAGTTGTGATCTCATGCAAAAGGCCAGCTACAAGTATGTAGAATGCATTTTATTTTATTTTATGCCACACTGTTTTATGCCATCCACACCTGGAGTGCTGTGTCCAGCTCTGGGCTCACAATTACAGGAGGAACATGGAGCTACTGGAGAGAGTCCTGGGCAGGACTGCGAAGATAGGGAGGGCCCTGGAGCAGCTCTCCTGTGAAGAGAGGCTGAAAGAGCTAGGACTGCTCAGCCTGGAGCAGAGAGGACTGAGAGGGATCTTAGCCAGTGTGTGCGAACACCCTCAGGGAGAGTGACAAGAGGCTGGACCAGGCTCTTGTCAGTAGTGGCCAGCAACAGGCACAAACTGAACCCAAGGCAGTTCTGCCTGAATTTGAGAAAAAAACCTCTTGACTGTGAGGGTGACAGAGCACCGGGGCAGGTTGCACAGAGAGCTTGTGTGGTCTCCTCTGGAGATGTTCAGAACCCACCTGGACACAGTGCTGTGCAAGGTGCTGACCCTGCTTGTGCAGGATTTAGACTAGATCATATCCAGAGGCCCATTCCTACCTCAACCACGTTGTGATTCTGTGATTCATGCCATTTTAAACCATACCATTCCAATGCTTTTTATACTATTGCATTGCACCTTGACCCCTTTCATTCCATTTTATAACCTGCCATTGCATTTTATACTCTAACAGTATATACCCTTCCATTACATTTTAGGCTATTCCATTGCATTTTATGTCCTTCCATTTTACAGCATTGCAATTTTATTTTTTCCATTCATTCTGGTTTTATACCAATTCATTTTATAGCATTTTATTCCACTTATACTGTTCTGTGTTAGACCTCTGCTCTCTTCCATCTCATTTTAGCTTCAGATTTTATAACATTCTGTTTCGTATGAGTACGTTCACTTTTTAACAATTCCATTCCATACTATTTTGTACCATACCAGTCCATTTTATAATATGCCATTTCATACAAATCCATTTTATGCTGTTTCATTCCATTTTATACCATTCTACTTTATAATTTCCATTTTATACCTTTTTACCTTTCCATTGCATTTTACACCATTCCTTTTTATACCATTTGATTCCGTTATGTGCCCTTCCTTTTCATTCCGATACATTTTATACCGTTCCATCTTATTCCACGCAAATCTGGTTTATACCATTCCATTTTCTTTTTTATGCAGTTGCGTTCCTTTTATACCATTCAATACTGTCCTCTTCCATTTTATATTTTATACCATTATATATTGCATTTTATATGCTGCCATTTTATACCATTCAATTTCATGAATTTTCTCCCTTCTGCAGACTTGCCTTCTGTTTTTTTTACCATTCGATTTCATTATATGTTTCCACTTAATTCCATTCTATTTTATAGTCTTCCATTTTATATTAATTCTTTTTAGAGCATACCATTTTTCTTTCCATTTAATACCATTGAAGTGCCATTTTATGCCACTCCACTTTATACCATTCCTTTTTATAACATTTCATTCCTCTCTATATTTCATTTTACAGAATTATATATATCATATTATTTTGCAGTTTCATTTATTATCATTTATTTTTTTCATTTTTAATATAATTTCATGATTTCATATCAGTTCATTTTCCTTTCACATAAAAATCATATATTTTTCTAACATTTAGTATAATATAATTTAATACCATTTTATATATAATTACATATTTCATATCATGTCATATTTCATATCATTTCATGTATTACTTTATAGAATTTTCTGATTTATTTCATATTGTTTTATATTGTCATTTTCATGTCGTTATTTTGTATTATTCTACATAATTTAATTTTATATCCTTTTAAATTTTTTCATTTTATATTATTGTGTTTCTTTTTTCATGCCATTTCATATCATTTCATTTAATATTGTTTCATTTTCTATACTTAAATTTTGTGTCATATCATTTTATATCACGTTTTTAGCACATCTTTTAGCATATCTTTTTATATCATAGCACCATTTTGTGTCATTTACTGTCATATGATTTCATATTTTTAATTTAATATAATTCTTTATATTTATTATGCCACACTTCCTATAATTTTGTATATCACAGAATCATAATAGTTGGAAAATACGTTTAAGATCAACTCCAACATAACCGATCACCACCATATATCATTTCATACTGCTTTCGTATCATTTCGTTTCATCTTCTTTTGTACCATATTTCATATCACATCATTTTTATCCTATATCCTATTTCAAATTGTTTTATATTATTAAAATAATCTCATTATATTTTATATCATTTTATATAATATTATTTCATATAATTTCATATAATTTGCTTTATATGTATATCATTTATGTATCATTTTATAGCATTTCATATCACATTGTCATTTATAATTTATCTTTTCATATAATTTTATATTGTTTCATAGCCTTTCATGTAATTTCGTATCATTTTGTTAAATCATAAGCTACAAAATGATAATCTCATTTTATATAATTGCATATAACTTTATATCATATGATATAATTTTATATAATACCATTTAATATAACTTCATATATAATATTATACAATTCTATATCATTTTATATAATACTGTTTTATACCAGATAGCTTTATATAATATCTTTTCATTTTATATAATTTAATATAATAGTGTCACGTCACATTTCATGTCATTTTATATACAATTTTATAGCCTTGTGTATCAGATTTTTGTATAACTTTATATCATTGGTTTATGTTGTATAAGTGTGTATGATTTTAGATTATATTTTTATTTATCTTCATTTTATATGATTTCATATAATTTTATTACATTACATTTCATATCATTTTATATCCCATATCATTTTATATCTTACCATTTTATATTTTAGGTATTTTTTTCTTAATTTTAAAAATTTATATATTTTAATCCTGTCAGCAAATGGAATGGTAGTTTGAGCCTAGGAGTCTCAGAATGTGAGAGGGGGCATAGATGGGTATTTGCCTACCAGCAGGTTGTCATTGTGTGTCTTCCCACACAACATGCCTTGTTCTGTGGGCGTTGCTGTGGATCGGCAAGGCCACAGAGGGCAGGAAAGATCTTGCTCGTAATGTGAGTATCAGAAATTTTCCCTTGTGGAAAGTGGCAGCACGGATGCAAAGAGGCTGAACTGCTTCCTAATTCCCCTGTTTGGAGCAGCAGCCAGTACTGGCAAACTCTGCTGCTGGAGTTGCCCTTCAGCCCTTGTCAGAGCTGCGCTAGATGTGTCAGCCTCGCCAAGGTTGGTGCCTGCGTGATGGCTGCCTTGCCTTCCCTCTGAAGCACTGGGCTGCGTAGAGCAGCCCAACTAGCTGTTCAGCTGCAGCTCTGCACAGGGGCCCTGTGGGCTGTGTGTCTGCTCAGGTGTTCCTGATGTGCCCTCCTGCAGATGTTGGCTGCTGCAGCTGGGAGGGCTCTCCAGCAGCTGGGGAACAAAAGGCCTTCCACAGATGGAGATTTCCATGTCTGTGTGCCAGGGAGAACATTGTTGGCCCTGCTGCTCTCTAACTCCATGCCAGTCCATCTTTAGAGAAATAAAATGTCGACTAGACTCCACATCAACATGCAGCATGTCACAGGATTCTTGGCCCTTTGCAGGGCTTGAATCTTGGCTATAGCACCTGCTCTGTTCCTTGGGAAGCAGGTAAGCTATGGGAAGCAGCAGGAAGCTCCAGACATCCCACCAGGACATCCCATGATGTCTCTGAGGAGGGAGAAGATCCCAAATGAAATTCGCTTTCATGTGTCTTGGCACATGGGTAGCAACAGTCCTCTATTCCAGACCTCCTTTCTGACACATTCCCAAAGACATGGTAAGAGGGGGTAACAGCTGCCCTTCTTCTGGCTCCTCGGTAAACCTTCTCGGGTTAAGAAGGGAGGTGACTGCAGGTGTTCGGCTGTTGCCAGAAAGACAGGCTTGATTCTAGACTTTACTTCAAGCGTTAGTGCAGATCACTGAAACCTTGCTTGTTGCCACAGGCTTTCTTTGCAGTTGGATTATCCATATCACTCAGTGTGGCTTTTAGTGGTGCTTATTATCTGGTAGTGCTGAGGGCCAGTATGCTACTGTTCCCTGTTGCGAGGCGGCAGCAACACGATAGTGTCTGAGGTGACTGAGTACATGAGTAGATGTAGCAGTGGTGATAGTGTTCTTGGAGTCTGTTTCCCCTCAGGGACCTGCTTCCTCCCATGGGTGTTTAGCTTGGAATTGCCCACTGTGGTAAATATATGTACGGAGACATGCTTGAAGGAGAAAGGGATCAGACTTTTCTTGTGACTGTTTGGACAGACCTTACATCCTTTCTGTGAAGGACACTGTGCTGCCCCCTTGCAGGGGGCCCTTAGTTGTGCCTGGAAGGTAAAAGGATTTCTGTGATGCTGCCAATGTGTTGAAGAGCCTCTTCACATGCACTGTGAGCATGGGATGTGAATGAGTTAGTGCAATACAGCAGTGGATGTGCTACTGTTGGTCCTCCTGCGTTTGGCATGAGTGACCTTTGCCTTAGTCTTGTACCACATATATTTCCCAGATGTAGTTTTATTTGGTCCACTGCTTAGCACTACTAGGGCATCCTCTGTGGCTTAGGGAAGTTGTTGTCCTGGACTAGCAGTGCCTTGTGCCTTTTCTGAAGACAGAGATACTACTTTTGGTTCAAAGGACACCTCACTGCTGATTGCAGAGTGGTCATGCTCTCTTATGGGAATAGCAGAAAAGTAGGGGAGAAGAGATTCTATCAAATCTGTAGGATGTTGCTTAGATGTATTTTGAATATGCGAGGCCATTTTCCTGTTTGTTGTTGTGCTGTGTCAGTGTGAATAAATGCAGGGCTGTGTTAGTGGTGTGTGTGTGTGTCTTGGATTCCTGTTGCTGTTAATACTAATCACAGTGTAATAGTTGACAGTGTAATAGTGTCCTGACATCAGTATGTGCAAAACGCCAAAGTGTTTAGTAATGATAAAGAGTTCACCACTTACAAGAGATCAGATGGAAAAATCCTTCTTCCTCCAGCTAAATGAATGTGGAATGTATTTTAAGCATAGATCTTGTAAACAAATTGAATCGTATTTAGAGCCTAGGAGCTGCGTTAAAGCAATTTTCTTTTTTCTTTCAGACCTGAGAAGAGACTGACTATTCCACCACGGTTTCAGAAGGAGCTGCAGGTTCACCTATCCAGAAAATCTTCTGTGGATCTGAATGGTAAATTTTCCTGTGAAGAGGTATTTTTGTCCATATTGCTGGTGTCGTATTAGATGTTCTACTAAATAGAACCCAGCTCGACTCAGTTTGAATGAAGATTGTTTTGAGTGAGAACCAAATTCTGTGAATGAGCTTGCTTACTCTGAAGTCATGGCCCATGGGGAAACCTACATAGCTGCTTGTCTGCCTCTATCAGTCTTTAAGAAAATTCCTTTTGCAGTAAATGTCAAAGCCAATTTTATAGAGAGCATGAGTAGTTTAGTAATGGAGGGATTGTGCTTAACTTGACTGGGAGGGTCAGTGACTGTGATCTGATCAAGAATGATGAAATCCATGCTGGTTTTCGGGAGCAAGCTGTCACATGAATGCAAGCACACAAACACACTTTTGCGGAAAACCTTCTGCCTATTTGCTTCCTATAAGTTAAGCATTTGAGAGCTTGTCAAATGACCTCACCTCTTTTGAGCCAGGCAGAGCTGTGAAACAATAGGTCTGATAGCAAATACACTTATCTGCGAGGACAAAGGAGTAGTGATTAGGAAGCAGGTGAGCTAGTGGTATGAAAGTCCCATTTGCCTTTCTCCAGCATGAATTGTGTAGAAGTAACATGGACAGTTACATGCTTCCTTCCTTGCTTTGTTGGAGAGGTTTTCTGGACTGCAGTAGCAAGAGTAAGCAGACTAAATCCTTGGTGTATTTTGGTATATTCTCTGAGCTGAGAAAAATATTCTCTGATGTTTTGCTGCAGCTTTGCTCTTGTGCTTGTACTCAAGGAAGCTGTCTTGTGTATCTCTTTTGATGTTGCTTTAGTTTAGCCTCTCAGCATCAGAGGGCTTTCCTCATCTCTTCAGGTGTTTGACGTAGCATGACTGAGGGTTTTGGTGTTTCTGCATTGTCTGCCAGGATCATTTCTGAGGAAGCACTAGCAACTCCTGATGAAAATAACTGTAGTGGTGAAAACTCAGCTGAAGATCAGCAGTTTGCTAAATTTATGAGGCTTCTATGTCTCTTTTCAATAGGAGGTATTTGAAAAGGTTCTGCTGTGCAGAAGGAAAGCAGTGTTATAGAGTTGGTGTTACACCGCCAGCAATCATGTTTCACTTTTTGGCATGAGTGCCTTCAACTGTCTTTCTCCTTGCTGTTGAGATGACTGTTTCCTTCAAGGCTCTGTGTGTTTCTGTTTAAACAGATAACTTGAATACATCTGTTCAGGAGACACATAGTGGCTCTTCTCTTCCTCACACTAGTGAAGTTCAAAGTCGTATTAAGGAGATTCTGACAAGGTACAGCAATGGCATCTGGCTGTCAAAATTGCCTCAGATTTACCAGCAAATGTACCAGGAGGAACTTAGCACAGCAGTGCTTCGTCAGCTAGAATATTGGCCTCATGTGTGCACAGTAAGTATTTAATGTATTTTTTTCTGGTGAAGTTCAGATTCCTGAGTGTTTATTTGCCATATGTTGTTTTAGGTACTTCTACATTTTCTTTCAGGATTTATAGCAGTGACAAATTGAAACAATACCTTTGAAACAACACCCAAAAAGTCCTTTTGAATAGGGTGGTTTTGCTTTGGGGCGGAAGAGTTGGCTTCTGTGACCTCCTGGAGTGAATGCTCAGTACTGCTAAGCTGCCACCTTTGTCTGACTCTTAACACTGATGGTTCGACCAGGTGCTGATGACCCTTCCCCACTATGCCATGTTTTTTTTTTTTTTTCTGCCTTGGTTCGATGCTTTTCAATGTTGGTGGGTGTTTTCCTCTTGAATCCTAAGCTACCGGTAATCCTGGTCTTAGCAGTCTTAGGTCTGACTGTCACTTTATATTTCTGTAGACTTTTGCACAACTCTTTCTCACATCAATCGGTCAAGGTTACAGAACTCCACTGTGTGTGTGTTAGGCTTGTGATGCATTAGCAGATGAATGTTAAGTGTGATAATGCTGGGGGGAAAGGAGACTATAGCTCAGGCCTTCCTGCCTCCTACTGAGAACTGTTAATTTTTTGATAATCAGAGGCATCCTCTTGTTCTTCATGTTCGGGTCTAGTGTCAGGCTGGAGGTTCAGTTACATCTGTATCTTGTGAGTTGCCTGGGTTAAGGTTCATCAGTCACAAAGCTTCTACCTTCAGTCCAGTGTTTTTTCTTGTCACTGTGATTCATTCATGGTCCATGCCGCTTTACAGCAAGGCTTTGTTCACATAACAGTCATTATTAACAAACACTTTTAACTTAATGAATATTTGTCAATTCAAGACAGCAGAAGTACTGAAGTAGTGAGATTCTTCGCCTACCTGAAATGACTTGTAAAGAAACTTAAGATACAAAACTTGAAATACAAAAAAAATATGATTTGTTACGAAGGTTACAAACAAAAAGTTTGTTATGAAGTTGAAGATGAGCTCCTGTGTTATGCAGAGAGCAAGCTGTTCAAGATTACTTAATTTGTACAGGAAGCCTTAGTCTTACCTTTTTCTTAGGCAATATTTCAAAGCAAATGCCAGTTTTTGGGAATCACTGTCCATTTGCTTATCTGTTGGGTCCATCTCTTCCATGTAGCAAGTAAAGAAATTCATTTTTAGCATAAATAAACAATCATGGAATCATGTATTGTACAACAGCAACCAAAACCACCAGTTTTCTTCTCAGTCAGTCGTATTGCAGAGAACTGTTAACAAGCCTGTTAACAGTTGTATAGCCTTCGTATATGAAGTCTACCATATATTGCATGTATATGACATAAGGAGAAGCATATACATGTTTATGTAAAACGTGTGTGCACATATATATGTATATATATATATAAATGCCTATTCAGCTTTATTCTTGTGATCTGCAAATAAACAGCTCTTTAGGTCCTATGAAATGCCCTAGGGCAGACTTTACTCTTTAGTATTAGTAAAGATGGTTCCATTCCTAAACTCCTTGGGCTTGGTGTGCTATGTAAATAGAGAAGGTTTGCTGGCCTCTAAGGAGTAGGAAAAATGTGTGGTTTTCTCTCAGCATCTCCTTAAAGAGCCAGCACATACTCTAATTGAATACATGATGATAAATAGTAGTTTAATTACAAACCAGGAAACAATAAACCCTGTAACATTTTTTTCAGTATCACTGAACTTCGGGCCTTTGCCATGGACAACATCAATTGTAAACCACATGACTAAACTTTCCTCTGGAAGGAAGGACTTTCCTTTTTAACTTTTAGAAAATGGCGATTTCTGTATTCAGGTTACAATCACCAGTAACAAATTTTTCAACTAGAGAGCTAAAGTCCCCATAAAGTATCACAAATTATACGATGAGAGTCTTACTTTCAGCCCCCATTTTTCAGTAATCTGGAGGGAAAAATCTACTGCTAATGATTCATCCAACTATTTTTTTCTTTTAGAATCTTATACCTTCCTGTTTTGATGATTTTTGTGTTGTCTTTCTCACAGTTTTTCTCACAACTTTGTAATTTCCTTTAGAATTCTGAGTCAAATTACATGGCTCTGTTTGGGCTTAGCCTTGGATCCTTGTGTTTGAATCACCTGGAATCCTCAGCTGAATAACTGAGAAAGTACAATATGGAAGTGTTTAGAAAAAAGGCTTCTAAATTATTATAGGCTTCTAAAAAAAAAAAAAAAAAAAGTTAATTGTTTCCAAAAGTCAAAAATGAGACCAAAATTTAACAGTAAATGCATACTTATCTTTTGTTGCGTGCCATAGTTTCTTTTTGAAGTTGAAAGGCAGTTATAAACTACCTTAGTGAATGTGTGCTTTTAGGGCTTTTCTTTACATTTGCTTAGGTCTCCCATCTTAATGAACTTCTCTTGGAGCCACCGAGGTTGGTTATGGAGATCCAGGAGAAAATTCAGTTCCTACATTTCTTATCAGAACTTCTACTTGAATTTCAAAAGTTCTTTCTGATCTTTCCCTGAAGATTTTAGAGCATCCTAGAGAGATGTATAACTGGATAAAAGTTCAGGAATAGCATGAGACACTATAATAGCAAGGTATGATAGGAGGGGCTAAAAGCTGTCTTCAAAATGCCAGGACGTCATGATGAGGCTTGCTAAGGGGGACGTCCTGGCTGGTATAGTTGTAATTGACCTGAGAAATGGCTCAAGTACAGGGTAAGTTTGCTGATGGTACGAAATTGCTCAGGACAATGGAGAGATGAGCTTCTGAAAAATTGCAGAACTCCCAAATATCAGGTGTCTGTCCCATAAAACCACAGCTGAAGTTTAACATCAGCAGTGGTTAGGAAGGATTCAAACATATAAAAATGATGGTCTCTGTGCAGACTGTTAAACTTGGGAAATGAGGTCTTGGCACTATAATACTGTTAGGAAAATGCCAGCACAATAGAGAACGCTAGAAAAGGAACAGAGAACAAAATAGGAGACACTGCCATTGGAGAAATCCGTTGTGTAAGCATTTGTCAAATACAGCTGTGCTCCTCTCATCCCCATCCTGCACACATGGAAACTGCAACTCTCAGAGAAGCATAGCAGAGTGAATGGGTGATTGAGAATGATGACAAGGGTATGGAACAATTAATTTATGTAGATAGGAAGTGATGAAGATATTGGCTATAAAATAAGTGACGTGGAGAAGGGAAAAAGGGGGACTGATCATCTTCATGGATTCAGAAGCAACTTAATATACTCACTGAGACCAGGAAGCATCTTCCATTTCAGGTATTTCACAACTCAGGTCTGTAAGTATTTTGGAATTAAATAATTCATAACTGATGCTTGCCTAGAAGCTTGTTTTCCCCAAGAAAAAGAAGCTTTTCTAAAGAAGCTTGTGGAAAAATAAGCTCAGTGTTAAGAATTGTGCTGTGTATTTTTAAAACAAATATTTGCTTTTTCTCGTGATATGCTATTGGCCCTGACTATCTACTAGTGTGATAATCTATTGTCATCAGATGCCAGTTTAAACTCTGGTTATGAAGCTTCCTCAGTTTGTTGTCTTCCTTCTTTTTTAATAAGACTGTGCATAAAAAATGTGCAATATCTGAGCGTATTCTTCAGTGAACTTGATAACCTTGCTGTCGAATAACTGGCTGATGTTCATGCATATGCTTCTTAGACTGGCTTACTTATTTTAAGCTGGAGATTTTGCCCAGAAAGGGAAAACTTACTGTGCTTTGCTTTGCCTGTCTAACTTCCAGCACATGCTTAACAGTACTTCTTGCAGGGAAAGAACAGGAAAATTGTGGATAAAAGAAAAAAGGGAGAGTTCACTTTTATTTTTTCTTTATCAATTGAACCTTATTAATCTTATTAATTAATTAGTCTTATAAAGCCTTTGACTTTACTCTCAAGGAATATTCACAACTTTTATAAAATTCATGTGATAAGAAAAATTCCAAGGAAATAATGACAGAAAAGGGGGAAAAAAAACTTCTTCTAAGTCTCCATCACTGGGCTGTATCTTCTCCCCAAATGAACCTGATATTATGCCCTACTTGGTCTGGCAGCTGAATGCTTGCTGAGCTGTTCAGAATTAATTGCACAAGCCAACTCAGTGGAGAGAGGAGTTTCCACAGTAACCGGTTGTATTCCTTGGGCTTCTTTAGTTCTGTCAGGCGTTAATTCCCGGAAAGGCATTTCTATACCATGATTCAGCCGTGTGATACAAAAGCCATTATTTCAGATAAATCTATTTGAGATATTATAATATACAGTGTGTGTTTACGAGCTGAGGCTTGCTTTGAATTTGGAGTATAAACTGAAGAGAGATCGTGGCTGGGAGCACGAATGACTGGCAGGCTGCAGAATTTTACGCTAGCTGTACACCCTAACACTGTTAGCATTACGGTAGGTCTTTTTCTTTGCCTTGCTCACTCAAGTGGTCACTGGTCTGATGCTTCAGGTGGCCTTTTATTGGCTACTAAACATAAAGCCACTGGTTGCTGCGGGTGGAGTTCATGGCACAAGTGTTCTGGCTAGACATGCCCTGTGTGTACAGTTTGTATCTGCCTATAAGGATTCAGAACAAAAGGAAGTATAGAAGTAGACCTAGATGTGACATATGTTTTAATGCTACAGTAAATATGGAAGCAACGAGGACTAGAATTAAGCTTCAGAGTTGTTGCAGCATCTGAAATGTGTTATAACAGACCTGAGATTTTGGAGGGCAAATCTTAGATGATGATAACTGAAATTCAAAACTGAACCAGTTCATCAAACACAGCACAATTATGTGGTTTGGTGAAGCCCTATTGGGCTAGGGCCTGAAAATGCTGCAGTAGATCCCAAGGATATATACCATGCCTGGGTGATAAAAGGGTTTTTCACAACCTTGTAGGGGAAGTTCCTGCAGCTCCTAAATTCTAAAGAGTTTTTAATGAGTGAGAGTTCCTAAGAGTAAGAAGTTACCACCCTTTCTATGGAGAAGGAAATACTGTTTGTGCAGGGTTAGGTGTTTGCTTGCTGTTTTTTCCTAATATTACAATGTGAAACACATGAACTGTCACCCAGAGTTGGCTGCTTTAAATATGAATGGTAGTCATCTGTCCATCTGAATGGAAAAATTGTAGGATAAGGAAGACAGATTTTATTTCTGTACAGTAGCTGATTCTGACTAAGAAAAGATGCTGCCAGACAGAGTTATGGATGCAGGGTAATACTGGTGAAGGTTGGAACACCTTCCTTACTGCTTGGAGCTCCAGCTTGCTAGGGACCAGTACTTCATGCATGAGAAAGGAAAGTCAGGTGGGGATAGGAGCTGTGTTTGCACTGAAGCACTGGCTTCAGGCGCCTGTCAGCAAGATGTATGTATATGCAGTTTTTGGCATGTATGCTCTAGTTGTCAGCTGGTGTATTGTAGTCTTAAACATGATCTGAGAGACTCTATGAATCACATTTCTGATGAATTAATCTCCCTGAATTAGTGTGAAGAGTCTAATTGTTGTATCTTAGAGCAGTCTTTAAAGCCCTGTAATCAGTCATCTTCTACAGCTGCTACTAAACACCTCTATCTCTCGATATGTATATGTGAAAAGAAAGGAACCGACTCCTCCCTTTCGTGTTGCTTAGATTACAGTTTAGATTAGTAGATTTACTTAGATTACAGTTCATTGGTTTGCAGCATCAGTCTTTATTTTGGGACTTCTTTAAATTTAAAGCTGCATTATTTTGGGATCCTGATTCTGTTTTTTCAGAGCTGCCTGTGTTACTCTGCTTATTCTTTTTGTTGTTCAGCTCCAGAAGAAACATGCCCTTATTTTTCTTCAGTATAATATGGCTTCAACCTGTCTGGTCTTGAACAGTGTTGCCCCGGCAGTACATTCTCATAAGCTTTGTCCCTGCTCTCTAATGAAGAGGTATGTTGTACTTGCAAAGCAGGACTGTGTTTATGGGCGGCACCTTCCTGTATGGAATGGCAAATGGACCTCGCTAAAAACCAGGATGGGATTTGCCCTAAAGACAGGGTAGCTGATACAAAGTCTGTCACTCAAGCTAAACTATTTACAATTAAAAGAGTCTATCCTGTCGGACAAATTTGAAGATCTCTTGGCCACAGCAGTGATTGAAAGAATCTGTTGCATCTTGGCTGTTAGTTTCAACGCAAGAAGTAGTAGCCTGAGGACATCCAGCTGAGCCTGCTTACTGAAGTAAGCTGAAATAGCTTACTGAAATAGCAATGTTTTTCTGCCTCTCAGTGGCTGACACAGCATCCTGTCAGCATCCAGTCTCTTCAGAAGAGAGATTTGATGTCTATAAAACCTCAGAGCTATTATTGGAGTTAAGAGGCTTAAAGGGCTCTAAGGGTCTTCTCTCTTCAGTCTGCTGCCAGTCTCCAGGGTGCGAGGTTTAGAAGTCCCATCACTAAAACTCATTCTTCCCTTTTGCAGCGCCAATTTAGAAAGTGCTAGCCAAGAGAAAAGATGCATAAAGGTAGGCTCTTCCTTCTAGCTTTTCCAGGATAATCCACCGTACATCCTACCACAGTCTGTTCGTATGGATTGTGGTCCTAGTAATGTCAAGTATTTTATGGAGCTAAAGGACTAATAGTTTCCTTGGTTTGTCTTTTAAACAAATCCCAACAATCATTTTGAATATTCTTAACTTGTTTTTGTGTCTAAGATATTAATACTTGTCAAGGAGGTACTGATATCCTCTGGGCTATTTGGCTATTTTTCCAGGAGAGTGTACAGGCAAGTTACCCCTTGCAAGTATTTAGTAACTTTAAATAAACTCATTTCTTTGGTGGTGGTTGAAGGGGCACACTAAGATATCTGCTAGCAGCTGCTTCTACAGATGCTTCTTCTGGTGAAGGAAGAATGTTATTTTGTTTTGTTAATGATCTTATGATTGAAAATATCCTTGATAGCTTCCATGAATTACTGTCATAGTCACTTTTGCAGAGGCTTCTAAGTAGCTATAAAGGACATGGAAGAAGTCATGGTACTCACTGCCTTGTCTGCCTTGGTTTCTAGTCCCTCAGACCTTCTTGGTACCCAAATCTAGGAGCATTATCTGCAGGAATGAAGCATTACCCACAGTTAAAAAAGATGAAGTTGGGAAAAAATGAAGCCAGTTGGGTTTGAGAGCTAAGGGAACTAGCTGATGTCATTGCAGAGCCATTTGCTAGTACTTTCCAGGATTGTGAAAAGTGGAACATGCTGGGGAACCTAGTTCCTGAGGCCTGAAAAAAATCACTTACTTGCAGCCCTGGGAAGATTCCAGAAGCATGTGAAGGACAAGGAAGTTGAGAAAGACTGACAGATATTTGCCTAAGGGCAGTTCATGTCTGATTAGTCAGACCGCCTTCTCTGAATGAATGAGCAGTGCATGATGTTTCCTTTGATATCTTTATAAAGGTTTTTGACACATTTTCTCATAGTCTTCTTTGCATCTGAACGCTGCATGTGGATTTGATCAGGTCTGGTGGTAAACTGCCAAACTACTCCTACTGCTGCTGATGACAAACCCTCCAGGGGTTGTCATGAGCAGTATGAGGTCCGCTGGGCTGATGGTTGCTTAGGGGTATGCCTCAAGGGTTGATGCTGAGGCCGATCTGCTTAACATCTTTCTTAATAAACTGAATGAGGGCAGTCTGAGGATGATACCACATTGGGAAGAGTGAGATGCTGGAGGAGACAGCTGCTCTTCAAAGGGATATCAGCAATCTGGGTCTAGCAGGAACCTCCTGAAGTTTAGCAGAGGCAAATGTCAAGTCCTGCTGGAAAGAGACTGCTAGTGGTGCATAGGGCTGAGTGGATAGCAGATCTCACTAAAGGCCTTTGGGAGTCTTTGTGGGCATCAGATCAGACTGGGATAAGCTGGGGAGCCTTTAGCTTCCATGTGGGTTGTCTTAGCAAGAGTGTGGGTAGCTGGTGGAGGAAAGGGGTTCCTTCTATTCTGTCGGTACCGCTGAGCCTGGTACATCCCAGAGTCCTGTGTCTGGTTTGGAGCTCCCCAGAACAGAACAAGGCACGTATTAACTGAAAATGCACACTGGGCAGAAGCCATCTAGGTGAACAGGGAGATCTAGAGAATACCATGTGTAAGAAAAAGTGACAAGAAATGCCTTTGTTCAGCCTAAGGAAGAGAAGACAGAGGTGAGTTCTTCCTGCTGTCACCCTTTGCTCATGGATGGGCATTGTGAATACAGAGTTCTTGGAGATGCACACTGGTAGGACAGGAGGCAGCAGATATATTGCAATACAAGGCAATTCCAGAACATTGGAGGAGCCCTTTTTTCCTCAGAAGAGTGCTTAGCCTCTGGAAGAGAAACACAGTGAAGCTGTGGGATCTGCACCCTTTGAAATCTTCCCGACTCAGCTGCGCAAGACCTGGAGCAATCTGATCTATTGGGCTCAGCTTTGAGCACATAGTTGGATCGTGTGGCCTCCAGTGGTCTCTCTAAACTTTTTTTTTTTTTTTTTTTTTTTTTTTGCTAGTTTACTGTAGGTTCTCTGGGTTCTGCAAATCACTGGATCCTGGATTTGTCCTCCTTTCTTAACTCCGATTATATGGCAGTATCTGGAGTTAGATTCTGTTGTGGAATAACTTCTTTTGGAGGAGAAAAGCTTATTTTTATATGCATTCATAAAATGCTCTGAAAGAGCTCAGTAATTATCAAAGAAACTTAAGATAAACAGAGAACCTGACTTCACTGGCCACTGTCCTTCTCTGGCCAAACTTCATTAAGTACAAATAACAGCCTGAATACTTTTCACGTGCCTCTTTTAATGTTAGAATCCCACTTTGACTTTATGAAATAGGTTCTTCAGGTCCTGGAATCATTTTTGATTTGTTGTGGGATGTCTCTCTGCAGCAATTATTTCCTTGAAATACAGAATAAAATTAGGAGACATAGACCTAAGATTTTTACGCCATCTGTACTTCCCTATACTCCTCTCTACTTCTAGATTGTTTGTCAGGACAGAATTTGTGATCTTAAAAGTTAAGCTAAATATCTGAGAAGCTTATGAATTAGATGGATCTGGGGATTTCCCAACAGGTATAGGTATATCTGTAAGAAGTCACTAACCCCTTCTTTTTCTCATGCCTGCTCCCAAGAAGATTTTTGTTATGTCATCTTGGTTTAGAGAACAGATTTGGAAAGAAACCATCTTTAAAGACTGAATACTCATGTCTGTGGATTCCTGGAGCTCAGGGTTGTTGTGTGTATATCTTTGTCGTCTGATGTCTGTGTTGATTTTTTTTCCTGTAGAAAAATTTACCACCGAAGTCTTGACTGATAAACTCAGGCTTTATACAGTGAATGCATGAGAGCTGCAATGTATTAACTTTTTTCTTTTATCTATTATAACTATTTATTTTATACCAAGTTTGGACAGGACACATGCTAACATATATAAAGGGTGGCAGAGATATGAAGCTAAGGACTGTTTGATTACTGTATTTTTGCATCACTCTGTATAATGAAATTCATAGTCAACACGTGAGAACACACCCATGTAATCCCCGTAGGGGCATTTTTGCTGACTCTTAACTCATTGGCACATAGTAATTTGTGCTGAGTGTGAAAAGGTGCATGTAAGAGAAAATACATGCTTCTTCACATGGTAGTGACCATTTCTTCTGTTTTTGAATACACTACTACTAAATGATCTTGTCTTGTCAGTATTATTTTGATAATGAGTGACCTCTAACTTTCTTATAGCAAAAAACATTTGAAGTTTCCTTCGTTTTATTCTTTCACTGTATGTTGTTAAGACAGAACCACAATGAACAATTCTAGCAAGGTTTGTAAAGTTATTCTGAATGTGAACGTCACTGTCCCAAAGGTGAGAGCTACCTCGGAGTAGCAGGTAGCTATCCATCCATTCAGTTTATTTGTTGCTGATCCAGCTCTGGAAAGGGCTTGGGTGTGATGTTTTTTGGGAAACCAAACATATCTTTTCTCTGATGGGGAAATGTCAAAGTGGAGCTCTACAAACCTTAAACTTTATTTATTGCAAGATTTGTTCTTGCTTGGGGATAATGGCGAAAGCTGTGATACTTTGATTGTCTAAGATGTGGTTAGGCTGATCTTTGCTGAAATTTTGTAACTCTAACAATGTGGAATTTTATTATGAATTTATTCTTACAGTTCTCACAAATACTGTTTTCATGGCCATGACTTCAGACTGTCCAAGAGGCTTAATTTTGGATATGGGGGAGGAGGGGAGCCCATGGACTTGAAAAGCATCTAGGTGTTAAGGGAAGTTCTGGGTGTGTGGTTCAAGATGGCCTAATTAAACTTAAAATGATTCAGAATTTTCTTCCTTCATTTCAGAATTTATCAAAATAAGAGTTCCCTGTGTGTGACAGCAGATGTTGTTTACAGTAGTGCCTGGCAGGTGATCTCTCATTTCTGAAGTGTACCTTTTTGCTCAGTTAACTGAGATGGAGTTTTTGTTTATAATTGTCTTGTGGAAGAGATCTTATGTCTTTCATTATTTTCAGCTTCTGATAGGAGAAAAAAAATATGTTCTTTTGGGAGCAAGTCTTAAATATTTTAGTCTGTACTGATTTAGACACGTGTGTTCAGTATCCTAAATAGAGGAGGAGAAGGCATGAAAACGAATGACTGCTCTTCAGAAACTGCCTCAAGTTTAGTTCCCTTATTATAGCTTGCATCGAACATGTCTGACAATTTTATTAAAATGGTTTGGATTGGGGCATAACTGATTCTTGATTCTACTTTTTATTTTCCAAGGTGGAAAAAGTATGCACAGGTGATCATATGGATGGACTCCTTTATCCTGCTAAGAGGGTACCATCATCAGTGAAGAGTGATACAGAGCAAGGAAAATCATCTCAAAATGTTATTTCTTCAAAAGTGGACCACTTGTTAAAACCAAGCATGGAAACCTCATCTGCTTCACTTAGCAGTGACTTCAAGCAGAAAGTTGTCAACATCTTGCTGAAGTATTCCAGTGGTCTTTGGGCTAATGCACTTCCCAAGCTGTACCAAGACACTTACCAGCAAAAATTTCCAGAGGGCGTTCTAAATAATCTAGAGTTGCTCTCAGATGTATGCACAGTGGACCACATATCTGACAACCCAAAAAAGGCCATCCTCTATGCTAAACCCCCAAAACCCATTAATGAAAATCTGAATGTCCCTGAGAAAGTCCAGATGCGTGATGATGTGAAGGTTGCCGCTGAACAGCAGAACGAAGAATCCAAAGAGCAGTGTCCAGAGAACATGTCTGTCCCTCCTCTAGTCATTCCAGCAGAAGGATCGCTGTCTGTCTTGGTAGTAGAACTGAACAACACTAATGAGGTTATAATTAGGCAAGTTCTTTCTTTAGAATCACTTTCTTTTTTAGCATTATTTATCAGTCTACATATTCTTTTCATAAGACTTTGCCATAAGGCAGCAGGTGAACAGGAGATTTGTGTTACTTGCTAATGCTTTTAATGAAACTTAGGAATCCTTGTCTGTGCATTTGAGTAGAAGTTTGCTGAGACTGATGAGCAGATCGGTTTTATCTTTATCTTGTCTGACAACCAAAGAAGGTTTGAAAGACATGTTAAATAACCTGTATATGCCAAGAGCATTGTTCAGATATTGCCTTGTAGCATATGCATCAAAGCCTTTTTTTGTGTGTGTGTTTTTAATTTTCTTTTTACTTCTGAAACTGACTCACCACTACCCAGTTGTGGCTTGAGAGTGTTGAGATTACATTGCAGTTTTCACTTTTTGGGTACATGTAGCTCACTGTTGAATGAACGCTCAAGTACTTCTTATAAGGTTTTGGTGGTGGTTAGTCTGTCCAACTTCAGAGAATACTGTTTTTACAGTCTTTTTAGAGGATTGTGGTTGCTATGTTATGTATATATTATGGTGCTGTGTCAGGAAATACCTCGATAACCTTAATGTGATTCACTGTTGGTATAAAACATAGAAATACCAACAATTCTTTAAAGCTATGACTTTCTGAAGAATATTTCATTCTAAATTGTTGCAAATTGACATAGATCTTAAAACAGTTTTATGTCACCTGAAAAGATTAATTAAACTTTTTTTTTCTATCAGTTTTTACAGTTTCAGGTTAAGTTAGTTCACTCATTCCCAAAGATCTTGATTAGCATCTAAATAGGCTTGTGTGCAGATTACTTAGGTCGTCTAGCCATGAAACACAAACCTGGTTCCTTATTACTGTTTCACAATGTTTGACACTAACTGTAAGGTTGATTTTTTTTTTTTCTCCTCCAGCCAACAGTAATACTTAGCCTTGGAACTTTGTTTAATTTTTGACTACAGTTTAGTTCAGAACAATTCAGTTTACTGAACTCATGAAACTGTGAAGGCGGGGAATTCTTAGAGAAAAAATAATACTTGGGGATTATGAAAGAAATTCTCATATGAGAATGTTTTCATTTTTATTTTAGGTGCTAGCACCATTTTATACTGTGCTTTTTCTCAAAGTATTTTATGTTGTGCATTTTAGTGGCCACAGGGGTAACAGCAGGGATCATGCGTATAAACTTGTTTTGTGTACTAGTCTTATAAAACTTAATTTAAGACAAGAGCCTTTACATCTGTACTTTCACTATCCATCTTGCTTCCATATTCCCGTGCAGGTGAGACAACTGCACGGGAATATGGTGCAGCAGTACGCAGTACTTTCCTTGTCACTGTACACCTTTCAGCTCTGATGGCATTCGTAACCCACTGCCTGCAGCGTAACACGCTCCACCTTTCTCATCTGTTATGGCTGTGATGTCAGCTCTGCCAGTTCAGCCGAGGGAACGGGATTAGGTCGCCTTCCCATTGAGACACAGGGTTGAGGGCACATGGAGCTGAGTCCCAGACCTGGGCAACAGGAAATGTACGCAGAGACCCTCCTGTCAGCTGTGGGTCTCAGAAATGGCCCCCTTGCTTTCTTAAGCCTCCCCAGAGGGGAGCCTGGGTGCATCTGGATCCAGTCTTAGTCCCAAGGTTGGTCGAGGATTTATTAAGAAGAGCAGTGAAGCCCTTCTGGAGTACAGAGCTACAAGGGGCAGCTGCAGGAGCCCGGTTATTTAGTAGACAGAGGAGGAGGCTCCGGGGAGACCTGATTGCTCTCTGCAGCCACCTGAAAGGAGACTGCAATGAGGCAGGGTCGGGCTCTTCTCCACAGTAACTACCCACAGGACAGGAGGAAATGGCCTCACGTTGTGCCAGGGAGGTTCAGCTTAGACATTAGGAGGAATTTCTACATGGAAAGAGCGGTGAAGCCTTGGAACAGGCTGCCCAGGGAGGTGCTGGGGTCAGCGTCCCTGGCAGTGCTCAAGAGCTGTGTGGATGAGGCACCTGGGGACACAGATTCGCAGGAATGGGGGTGATGGGTTTCTAGTTGGACTTGATCTTGAAGGTCTTTTCCAACCATAATGATTCTGTGATTACCAGGGGCTTGACATGCAGACGCTGTGCTCCAGTGGATGATTTAGAATAAGCTTTATTAGAACAAGTGGGCAGAGGGGAAAGTTACTCGGCAAGTTCAGATGTCAGTATGAGAATTAGCCGCTACACTGCAAAAAATCTGAGGGCTGAAAATCCAAAATTTGAATCCTAAATCCAAAGACCAAGTCCTGAAGCCTGTATATGCACATTCACTAACACACAAGGGAGAGGGCTGTCAACTTTGAGACCTCTCCCAGACCCAAGAGGAGAGTTCCGACTGCAGGGCCCACTGCCCCAGAGGAGAACTTGGTTCAGAAAACCAGAAGCTCCCATGGGCGTGTTTTACACCCAAGTCAGATGGGATGTTGTCAATACGTTTCTCTTTGCTGGAAGTTTTGCTGAAATGCATTTCGGTGTGTTTTTCTGCTAGGAGTTTTTCAGCAGAGAGCAGGTGTCTGTGTTGATGTTTCCGTGTACCACTAGCAGCTGGATAACAGCATGCGCTGTGTCTCTGTGACCTTGCAGCTTCCCTGAGAAGCTTCCCTTCCGCTGTCTCAAGGCTCCTTTATGCAGACACTGGTTCCTTCCTTTGCCCCTATCTAGCATGAGATAGGGAGGAGTGTGTCTACCACAGCTGTTTTGAGGAGATTTTCAGGAGATTTGAGGAGACCTTCCTGAATGTTCATTTTCATATGACTGCAATACAGAGTTAACCCTCTGAAACTGATTTCTGCTTCCTTTGGCGAAATTGTCCCATTTGGATGGGTTCAGGCCATGCTTGTGTTTGACTTAACCCCTGTTGAGCTGCATTTGACATTAGGAATATAAGATAACCACCAGTAGCTGAAAATCATCATTATATTTTTAGTTTGTTTGAAATGATATGACCCAAGAATAAGAAAATCACTTTTTTCCAGCTACTGACAGGTACAGCCCAGGAGATTGGCTCCCTTCACTGGCAAGGCATATTGCTGGCTTATGGTGGGCTTGCTGTCTACCAGGATTTTTGGAGCCTTTTCCACAGAGCTATTCACAAGCTGCTCCATCCCCACCAGAGATGCAGTCCAGGAGTCATGGCCAGGAAATGTGCAGGAAGTGACACTTAACCCGTGTTGAACATCATGAGGAATGGGCTGACTGAAACCTCCAGCCCTGCTCATTCCTCCCTGGATGACAAGCCTGCCCTCAGCTCCATCCCTGACACCCTGATCCCCAGTTTGGTGTCATGTGCAGATTCTGAGTGAGCTCTGCAGTGTCTGGGTCACTGATACAGAGGTTAACAGGGCAGGTCCCAGGATAGACCTGTGTGGAGTTCCACTTGTCATCAGCCAGATCATGCTGATTTACTGGCTACACCCCACCACCATCACATCATGTGCCCAGAAAGGCATTCTGAGGGAACCCACTCTGATTTTTCCCAGGGACCAAAATGAGTCTGGCTTGCCTGTAGTTCCCCAGTTTGATCTTCTGGGCTTTGCTAAATATAGGAGCCATACTTAGTGTTGCCTGGAATCTTCCCCCATCTTCCTCACCTTTCAGAGATGGTATCAGCCTTGCAAGGGCATCAGCCAGCTCTCTTACTGCCCCTGCATGCATCCTATATGATCCCATAGACTTGTATAGTTCAAGTCTTCTCATGTACTCCATGACTTGGAGCTGCTGGGTAGCTGCTGCTACGACTGAGTATCCAGGCTTGTGTTCAAAATGTCAAGTTGCTTTTGTGGCTTATGCAACAGATATTTCCTGTGAAACATTTGTGATCATTTTCCTTCAAATATTCCTCTGAGTTTTTAGCCCACATATTTCTGTTTTTCTAATACATAGTCAGTTTATGTTTTTCAGACAGTACATGTGCTGCAGGTCATCCTGGAAGGCTCAGTGTGTAAATAATGAACTCTGATGTGAAATAGAAGTAAAAATGTAAAGGATTTCCGTAGCACATGCTGTCTTTTCTGAGGTGAAACAGTGCTTTTCCCAGCTGTTGAAGAGAACTGAAGATAGCTGTTCTGAAGAATTTCGGCATCCTTCCAAATATTTGCTGTCATTTTTGGATCCCCCTTTTTTTTTTTTCTTTTTTTTTTCCTTTTTTTTGCTTGACATTTTTAATCAACCATGGAAAAAAGCTTCAATTCTTAGATTTTTGCCCCTATATTGAAATGGAGATGTCAGCCCCACCCAACACATTTTTCCCAGTCTGGCCACAGACTACAGCAGGCAGAGATCAGGACTTAAGTCACCAACAGAATGAAAATATACAGTAGACAAAATATTGCCCCAGTGAGGGGAGAGAATTCAGCTTAACTGGTAAATAGTATTTCTGTTTTACTCCAGAATGAGGTGGATAGCGGATCACTGATAGTAACTGTGCTATAGCTCTGGGTAAAAAGTGCTTTCAGTGGCATTTGATAGGAGTGTAAGGAATAACGTAGCATGCTGCATCTACGCGAACTGGAACTGCCTTCCATATGATACCCTGACGAGTTGAAGCTGCTTCATTTAAAAAATTCCTTTAAAGCTGCAAATTTTGGACCATGGTTCTCAGACAACATTAAGCGATAAATTCTGTGTAGGAAATAGGGTGCTGATTAGTGTCTTCTTGGCCCCACATACTGGAATGAGTACTTAAAAGACTTGTCTACTTCATGGACAAAGTCACTCATCTTCAAGGTCAAAACAGGTCTTGAAAGAAATAGTTGTTTTTGTTTTGGTTTTTTTTTGGACATAGAGAATGTTTGTGTAGACATAAAAAAGGAAAAAAATGCATTGATTCACTTTTGCATGGCCTCACAGTCTTTTTCACTCCTATTTAAGGAGTGTATGGAGGCTGCCAATTACTGCTGCTGTTTGGCAGCATCAAAAAATCAAGATTACTCATTGTGTCTTGCTTGAGCAATATCTCCTTACTTTCTTGGCATATGACTAAGTGTTGCTTGGCTTAAGCTTTTGTACTGGAGTACAATTTAAGACAAAATTCAAAGGTTTAGAGCTATTTCAAATTTGAAACTTGGGACAGTTCTTTAAGAATTCTGTTGTAGGCAGAATGAGAGTGAGATGATTGAAATGTTCTTAGATGTTCTGTATACACCTACAACAATGCCAAGGCAGAGATGATAGGCTAGGTCCTACAATGGAATTCTTGCAAGAAGTAATTATCATTTTATGCTCAACTATGAGTTTCCCAGCTAGAGATCTGGAAATTTTCCCCCACCTTTATCCCTTTGATGAGACAAAATATTACTTTTTTTTTTCCACTACAAGAACGTAACTGCTCTGTTCGTTTCACAATGAAGCACCAAGCTTGACATGTAAATTAGTTTCAGTTGAGAGTGATGCTGAATGCATAACAAATGACTTGCAAAGTCTGACCACCTGCATGTAGATTAACACACGCTCTTGAAAAATTATTTTTCAGATTCTTTTAACAAAAAGGAACTTGGAAAGCAACCTCAATCACCTTTGATCAGCCAAAAAGCTTTTTAATGCAATTTTTACCCATTCCCTGAAAATAGTGAGGCAAGAAGTTCTGAAAAATTCAAGATACTTCTACTTTCTGTTAAGTATCTTTAAGAAACAAATGATAAGAAATAAACTTTTGAGTAGCACATATCCACCTACCTGTCTCCACTCCAAGTTCCTTATGAAGTATGTGAGTGTTTACATAGAAATGAAAGGGCTGTTAGGCATGAAAAACATATATAGTTGAATAATATGATAATCATATCATTAATTTTCAGTCTGGGAAATGATCAGATACAAGTTAATCATTTTAAAAAATTAGCACAGTATGCATAGTACAGTAACTGCACAAATTCTGGATTATATATATCCAATCTCATAACAAACTTATCTTTTTATAGTATTTTATACCAAACTTTGTGGTAGAAATGACAGTGCTAGTCATTTTTACAGACAAATCTAATGTAGTTAAAAGTAGCTGCTAACACAGCTTTGGAAAGAAGTTTTTCTTCTGGCTTTTCTAATCTCACTTATTCCTAAAATGTTTAGAATGTCCTATTTGGATCTTTCACTAAGTTTACATAGTTTAAACTTAAGATTTATGTTACAGACTGCTTTGGTATGAGCAAGGTCAGCAGTCTAGTATCAAAATCATTTTGAGGGCTAAGAAGAGTAAACAGGAGATGGTTTGACAGCTGATCTCTAAAGCTATTTTAAATGCCTTGTGCTTTGATCAACTTTAGTGAAAACCTGATTGATTAAGCTGTGCTCCTAATGGCAGAGGAGCTTTAGAGGTGACATAAAAGTTCCATATTGTCCCTGACGCTACTCTGCTCTTTGGGTCAAGTTCCTCCATATTACTGTAATAAACTAGTAACAGCTTTCACTAGAAATCTTGTTGGGTATGTTAGACTTTGTATTCCTGGATCATGTTTAGCTCTGGACGGTACTGATTTTTATATGAATTGCTACTTTTCTGTGGCCCTCTTAATCAAAAAAGTTTCAATACTGATGTGCTTAGAAGCTATATTTATTTATAATTTATTCATATTTTAGTATTCATATAAGTGATGTTTTTATGAAGCCTTTTGTAAACACAGCCTGACTCTTGCAATTTGTTTTTTTTCTGAAATACTGCAGGTATGTGGGTAAAGATTATTCTTCTGCACAGGAACGAATGGAAGATGAGATGAAAGAATATTATAGTCGGAATCCTTCGATGTCACTAGTTGGGTCTGTAAGCGTTGGGCAACTTGCTGCAGTACATGTTGAGGAAGATGCCTGGTTGCGTGCTCAGATAACTTCTGTGGAAGACAACAGAATAAAGGCGAGTAGCTTTTTGTTCTGGAGCTTGGAAAAAAAAAAAAAAAAAAGCTTGAAAGTGTCCCTGCTGGTTTCCTTTAACACCTATGCTATTTGTAGCAAAATTATTAGAAGTATTCATCCAAACAAAAGCTGTAAAAATAAAGGCAACTCTAGAATGACACTGAAATGCTACTTGAGTTTTCAACATTTTCAAAACTTTCAAATTCAACATTGCCATTTTATTATTTTTTTTCCCATGTAACTTCAGCCAGTGCATGCTGAG
>NW_010589800.1:268858-280243 GCF_000705375.1 Tinamus guttatus
CGATGCAAGCGGTGAGGGTCACCCACCACCTCACTGATTTCAGACCCTTGCATGCAAGATGTAGCCTAGCTTCCTGCCGTTCTTTACTGAGAAATTATATAAAAACAGCCTCTCAAAAGGATTACAGTGTTGCAGCCTCACTGATAGGTTAAATTACAGAACGGTGGGCTTTTTAGCCCAATATCTGGGAAAGGATGCAGCACAACATGCAAACAGGGGCCCTTCCTTCAGGGCTGGGTCCAGGCGCACACGTGGAGCTTGCATGGGTCACCATGCACAGCTTACCACAAACATTCCAGCTCTCCGAAGCGCACAGGGAAGCTGGATCGCGGGGCTCGGGAAGCAACATGCCAGGGCAGCCTGGATCCTGCCACATCTTCTGCTGGAGATGCCTCCTGCTGGGAGTTTCCTAATTGCTTCCCAGGTCTGGATCACACTGAGAATTACTGTTTTTAAATGTCATCCCGGGAAGATCCCCAGCGTTCACATTGGTTAGTTTTCAAGTCTTGTTTCATGAAAGGTACCGTTATGAAGAACACTACTGATCAGCCACTCATGCTGGCAGCACTGGAAGAAGAAGAAATGCCTGGCAATGGCTTTAGTGGAAGCAGTATCCCTCTCCTGAGCTGCCTGTACAGTCAGCAGTGAGACTGGGCTGAGTTTGTAGCCCTGTGGAAGAAGGTTACAACCTGTAGTAAAAAACATTGTCCTAACTGACACCGAGCAACTGCGGGAGCCTGAGTAAATTGTTTTCCTGTCTTTAAAAGCAGCTGCTAAGAAGATAATAAAAAAGTAACTGTTTTTCCTTCCCTAATGACTAATGCCTTAGTACCAAAAATGAGAATAAGTTTCAAAGACTTCTTCTATCATGACACATCACCCACACTATTAATAAAGCCTTTGGGTACGTCCTACAGCACCAGGCACACAAAGCAGTATTTTGAGCTTGTGTGGTGCAGATTCCAAGTCAGACACAATTTCCCCACCAAGAGAAGCTGCAGAATGCGCTAACATCTTACAGCTTTTAAAAACTCTGTGAACAAAGGCTCCCCAAAGCATGGATTATTTGCCTGGATAAATGACCTGGCAGTGCCCTCATAGCTGTCATGGGCATTTATGCACAGATGCCAGCACGCACCTCCAGTGCTCTAACACGGGTATTTTGGCAGTCTCTGTCCTCTCCTCTGGTGTCTCAATTTCAACACACTTCAAGCTGTTGATTTTTTTTTTTTTTTTAGTGCAAGCAGAGCTGAGCCCTGGATAATTCAAATACTGACAGGCTGAGGGATATCAACAGTTCCCTGGAAGGCAGAGCATCTTAACGAGGGTTATTTCTGCTGTGGGCAAGATGCCTCCTCCAACGCCACTCCAGTTAAGACAGGAGTCCTCGCCCTGCCTTTAGCTGGTTTTACACAGGAGTCAAGTCAATGACATATTGCTTCACTCCAATGAAAAGCAAGTCTAACCTATTCATGTGCTCAGGAATTAAAACATATGTTGTCTTCATCACCCTATCACTAGCTAGTGAAGCTGCTTGATCAATGGAGAAGTCAGACAGATACATCTCCACACGTGCACACCTATAAATTAAAAGGGGAGCAGCAGGGAATTGTTCTTCAGTCTCTTTGGTTTCTTTCAAACTATAGACAGCTGTGTCCCCAACACATACACTGTTCTTCTGCTTCCTCCCCAAGACAGGAGTGCAAGACTGCACACAGGGAGAAAAATGGTACAGTATTATCCACTGTACACTGTGGTAATTTACACCAAAGCAATGGACAGTTTTCAGGGCAGACTCAATATAAATACAGGGTCAGAGCAAGACTTTTCAAGCCAACAAACTATTGTGATACCCAAACCTATGCAGTAATGGAGAAGGATCTGGTTTTAGAAGTAGGTGTCCGATGCAAAACTAGCTAAACAAACAGCTTAATCCTTTTCAGCATCCAGTGTGCTTTGTGAAACTCGTTCAATGGGTACCCTTGGTCGTCTCCTTGTACAGTCACACTCCTCCTTAAGCGCCTGTCCGGAGGCCACCTCGAGCTCCTTCTCCTGGCAAGGAGGACAGCAAGCTGTGAGCCCCTTCTCGCGGCAGCTGGGACACGTCAGGACGAGCTGCCGGCAGTGCTGGCTGGAGCAGAGTTTGTACTGGTCCCACAGCGCCCCGCAGTACCTGCACGCTGCACAGAGGGGAAGCACAATGAGCACCCACGTCGCACCCGCCTGTCCCCCTTTGCTACAACCTCTCACTCAAGGGACATCGTCTAACATCGTCTAACGTCGCCTTCGAGGTATTTTATCCCTGCTCTAGCCTGGTGTTCCAGAACCTGGCTCGTTTTTAAATGAACTTCGGTTTTGATGTCAAAGCTTAGGACAAACTGCCTCTCAGGACAGGCTCTATGGAGGAAACAGTGGATCCTGAGATCGCTTCCATCTGACAGCAATGGCCTGTGTATATGGGGGGGTCATCTGCAATCCTAGCACAGTCCTTCCAGTTACCAGGCAGGATTTAACCTTTAACACAACACTTTTTTTCATAATTCAGCTGTACCATCGAGAAGATGCTTGCCCCAACACTTTCCCTTGGATACTTCTGTAGGGACGGCCTTGAGACAGAAGAGAATGCTCTTTTTTTGTGCCAAGCCAGGTACCTTCAGGATGAATATGGTAAATGGAAAAGAGGAATGGGAGGTTATGCTCAAGAAGTTAGCTAACTGCTCAGGGGGAAAAGAAAAAATAATAATAAAAAAAAGGACTGATTCCTGAAAAAAGGCTAGAGACAAATTTCTTCTATTTGTACCTGGCAACTGAAAAGACATTGACAATATTTCAGTTGAAATAGCTGAAGAGTTAACCCAGACAGTGCAATATTCTTGACAATTTCAGGTCACTAGAATCCTACAAGCTACAGAAACACTTAAAACACTAAACACCTAAGTGCTGTAGAATTGAGTGTAGAATTGACTTTCCCAAAGCCTGGCAGTCTGTGTTAGGGTTCTGTGGAGCAGCTCACACCAGAACTGTTTAATGCTTTGGGCCCTTGGCCAACCACAGCCTGATCAGCAGTATGGGTAGCAAGTGAGTGAAAAAAGCAGTAGTGACTCATGGCCACACACAGTATCCATTCTGCAGAGGATGTGTCTTTTTATTGCCCTAGCTCTAGGAAATCCTGTTTAGTGACCCCCTTCTATGTTTGAGATGTTAAAGCTACACAGCTGATGGCCACCACAAAAAATGGCAGCACTGAAACACCCAAGTGAGTAGGAGGAAGAACTAACCACACAGGTCTGCTTGTCTCCCCCTGGACAACACAGCTCTGTGGCAATCATTGCAACAGAGTCCTAGCCTTCTGCACTTGCATATTTGTATTATCTACCTGAGATTACATCTTCATTGGAACAAATGGCGTAACGATCATCAAACACGAACAGCTTCCCCCGGTAGAATCCATCTGGGAACTCTTCCAGGTACTTGTGAATCCCACCTTTGAGCTGGTAGACCTCTCTGCACACCGCCTGTTTAAAGCATATTTGCAAAAAAAGCTCAAGGAAACAGTGGCAGCTGGCCTGAGTGCCCCAAGGAAATGCCAAGAACCCCACGGATGAAGGACAAGCAGCAGCTTCTCGGTGACCAAAGAGCAACGTGTGCGTCACAACTCCAGCTAATACCAGGGAAGGTTAATGGGCTGCTCTCACAAGGGCAGCTTGCTGACATGAGCTCAAATGCGCTGTAATGGCACATCTCAACAGAGGCAAGTAACCTCCTTGGCTACTCTGGGTTCGTTGCATCACACAGAAAATGCTTTTGAGCCTCTGCAAACCACTGATTATTCTGGTTTTATGTGGTGAGCTTCTGCTGACAGGAATGGAATTTCCCAATGGCGCACCTGAAAAAGGATGAAGATATAATTTCTGGAGAACATATATCCATGCTGATCCCTTACTCTCTGAGGGATCAGAGATACCCTGGGAAGAACCCAGGAAAAAAAAAGAGTGAGGTGGAGAGTGGGATATGGATAATGCAGTGTGGTGGTTTAATTCCACCCCATGAGTGAAGTGTTGACTGTTTCATCTCCAGCACTCTGAAATGCTCAAGCTGTGCAGGAGCAACCACAGAGCATGACCTAGACACAGCTTATAGGCAAGGGCATGAAGGCACTATAAAGTGCTCCCAAGCCTTCCTAAAATGCCACAGCAATGGGCAGGGCAAGCTTACAGGTATCTCTTCTCAGCAGATGGATTATGCAGCTTTCTGCACAGCAATCACTACTGTAGTTCATTCATATATTCTCAGCTGTGTTAGACAACCTGTTACCTTGGCAGGCAGCATGAGTAAAATCCCAATCAGAAGCATTCATCTCCCTAGACCAAGCAGTTTATGCTAAACAAGCATTTGCCAAGAAAATGGCCCAAAAAAACCAGTTGCCCTCAACGCAGTTTCAATGCCTGACACTTGCTCTCACAGCAACATCTCACCTTGCTCCGTAGATAAGCAGAGCCTCTTTCACAGCGGATCCCTCCCGTGCAGTACATCAGGACACGCTTGTTTCTAAAAAGCTCCAGGTTTTCATCCACATAGCTTGGGAAATAGCTGAATTTCCTGATATCTGGAGCCAGACAGCCCTGGAAGTGGCCCTGGAATGACAACAGATGGCCATGCAACTGAATGCAGGCTGACTTACATGCCAAGGCCCGTGTCTCAAACCAGAGGAAGTAACAGTCTTCTAGGCCAGAATTACCAGCTCACCGCAGCTGCCTTAGGCAGTTCCTCAACATTTATGCATCAAAATAGCAGTTAAAATCCATAGGAGGATTCCTGGGCATTCTCCTCATTTGAACATACAGAGGGAGCTGAGCAGGGCAGAACTGTCATGGGGAAGGAAGAACCACAACAATACAGAGCAGTGGCAAAGGGAAAAAGAGATGCCCCTTTTTCCGACATATAGGAAAAGGCAAAAATACTAGAATATATCTTTACAGGTCATGGTACTTTTAATTCAGGCTATATACTAACCACTTGCTCTCCTTACTGCCTCAGCCTCATATTATTGAACTAAACTGTATATATGCCTCAATATCAACCCCTCTTCCCAGTAAGGTCACACATCCATAATGCAAAGTGCTTCCCCCACCCCAGCATGTGTAACACACTGTAAAAAACAAACAGCACTTACTATTTTACTTTCATAGAAGTTCCTACAGTCCAGTAAAATAGTATCACTTTGTCCTTGACTGGCCTGAGACAAATGTTGTTCCACTTCTCTATGAAATTCCTGAGGGGATAGATGGATTCCTTACGGACAGGAAAAAAAGAAAAAAAGAGAAAAAGAAAGAAAAAAAAGTGAAAGAGAGCTAAACAGAGCTACAGAGCAATACTACAGATCTCACTGATTCAGCTTCTCCTCGGATCTCCAACTGCGACAGCTCACAGTTTACCAGACTGCTGAAAAATACGTGGAAAAATTGTAAATAATGCTGAAAAAGATATATGACCATCACAGTTCTTGCTGTGAAAAGAAAGCCCCAAGGAACAGCTGCTCTGCTACTACGTGTTGTGCTTCTGCTAAGCAGTTATGCAAGTGTCCTCACAGTAGCTGAACACCCAGGCACTTGCTATCGGGCATAGCCCATGCTGAGGCACCACAGGTAGCAGATGCAACTCATCTCAGGGGGACAGCCAGAAGCTGAATCAGAACCTGGTTCTGCTTCAGTGTAACAGGGAGGAGCAAGGCTTAATTTCAACAGAAGGAAAACTAAGCCAGTAGCATCCAGTTTAGGAACATGCATCTTCTCAGCTGCAAGTGTCATTGCAACGGTAGCACTTTCTCAAAAACGAGCATGGCTCCTGGCTTCCAGGCCTCCCAAATCCACCGGATACATGAGACGACTCCAAGGGAAGCAGTCCCTGTACAGCTTGGTTCTTAGTGCAGGCTAACTACAACGGCAGAGCATCAGAGCTCTGGATGCAGTATCATCTCTGAGCTGTCTCAAGCTTCTACAAAATATTTAGAACAAACATAAATATATGCTTGCACTGAAGTGCCTCTCCCAATCATTACGCATAATTTCACCTTGCCTTTAGCACATGTCCTAGGATGAATTCCCTGACTGAAGGTCAGCACTGCTAACCCAGAACAAGGTAGTTACCTTGTTTGATATCCCTTGAACTACTACAGTTTGACACAAAACAGATGGTTAATTCTGAACTTCCTGAAGCAGCTAAACACTTGGCAAACCAAAACCTGGGCTAGTGAATTCTCTGTACCAGTAACTCTGTCTACCAAAACCAGATGGATTTCCATTACTACTTCTCCTATATCCTGGCCACTGTGCTGAAGGAAATGTTTTTTGTTGCACCTAGTTTATTCTCACTTACATCTCACTTGGGTGTGAGGTTTTATTCTTCAAATCCACTTACCAGTTTCTTTGTAAGAGACTTTTTTCGGATCAATGCCCATTGGTACAATTTCTTCAAATACTCCAACTCGAAGGTCTGGGAAACAGTGAGCTCCTCCCGCGCTGCTCTAGGAAATTAAGCACAAAACAACCCACTGGAATGTCCCAGCCATCCAGAGCATGACTTTCCACTCAAATACAGTCCAGCGCATATGTTCAGCAGAACAGGGCAGGATTTCAGTGTCAGAAGCAAAGAAATGTGTCTCCTGCCAAGATCAAAACTCCTAAATCCAGAGGTCGGGGAGCAGCTGTTACCATGACCCAAGAGGCAGGTTTTTTTGTCCCAGTGACTGTAACACATGAAGTGGGCACTAGCTGGCACGAGATCCAGTCCCAGCAAAGCTACCAAGGAGGGAGCAGACAGAGACTTCCTAGAAGAAAACATCACTAGCACCTGCCAGGAGAACGTCAGGCTACTGAGCACGCTGGCATAATAGAAAGTTTTTTTTTTTTTTTTATCATATATTCACTTAAATAAATAAACCCCTCAGGTAATGATCCTGCTGACACTTCTGGGCTCTGCTGTTCCCTTCAGCCCTCCTGATCCCTGACACGAAGCACAGCTAGGCCTCTTGTCACAGAATCACTGGATGGTTAAGGTTGGAAGGCACCTTTAGAGATCATCCAATCCACCCACCCTGCTCCAGCAGGGATACCCAGAGCACGTATGTATTATATTGTCATTGTATGGGCAAAGGGAACTGCTATATTTCCAGGGCTTAAAACAGGCACAGAGGAGGATCAGTGAAGGTTAAAATTTTAAAGCCCATGCACAAGCTCCTGTGCAGGATTTCCCCTTTGGGGGCCCTGGCAACCCCAAGCACCATCACTGCAGGGGATATTTCTCCAGGGCACAGCCTCAAACATGACTTGGGCACTACTAAATACATAAACAAATGTGAGAGTGTGATGCTGTACAGCGCTGCTCTGGCTCTCACTGCTAAGCTGTGAGCTAAATTGACTAAAAGTCAATCTGCAGTAACTACAGTAGCTGTTGAGTATTTTCACAGCTCAAGGCTCACTTTTCACATCCCTGTGCCCCTCTCCGTTAGGAAGAGGAACCTGAAACCTCACTTCCTTGTGACTACAGCACACAGAGGAACTGTGAGACACAAAGCAACATATACTAATGCACGAGCTCTGGTGCCCAGAAAAATCATGCAGGCCTGGAGCTTTTGCCAAGGCTGAGATAAAAGTTCATCCCTGATTTGCCCTGATTTTCCACATAGCTAACAGCCTGGATCACCTTCAGACAAGCACAGCAGGCAGTTAAAGAGCTCAGGCTGTATCAGCACTGCAGTTCTACAGAGCGATTTTAGTTTCACATGTTTTACTAACTTTAATTTGGTTATTTACGGAAAATATAATATTACCTATAAATAGAAGTTTCTGAGAGATGACAATACTAAGTAAAAGCAGCACTTTTTTTTCGTTCTTCAAAGAATGCAATATCCGTAGTGATACGAGAGGGAAAAAAAAAAGCACATTCCAGAATACCAGTGCCAGCTACACCTGCCATCACCACCTGAAAACAGCAACCAGCACACACACCCAGGGAGAGGCAGAAGGTAGCACCTCACTCTTCCTCTAGTGAGACACTAATTAGAGTAGGGAAAATCTCTCTCTGACTCTGTGTATTTTTTTTAGAAAATATCTGATCTGTGAACTGGCAGTGCATCTGTAAGGACACCAAGGCCTGCATGTAACGACACCAGCTGGCTTCTGGGGAAGGATCTCAGAGCAGGCTGAAGAGGTACAAACGCAAACATTTTGCACATATAAGTGCAAACTGCGATGCTTAGACTTCAGCAGCCAGGTTGGAGTAAAAATCTGATAATGAATAGTGGAGCTGGAGCATACTTCCTCCTCTGCAGCAAGCCTCATAGCTGCCAAAGTTTGTAGCTGATAATGCTACTGCTGCTTTCACTGACAGCGACATCAGACAAAGCAAGTTTAGAAATCCCCTCCTTAGGTCTGTGGTGGCAGAACAGAAGAGCTAGAGCTTGATGTGCTTTCTTTCAAGCGGCAGAGGGCTACTACCAAGAAACGATTAGCCTATTTTCCCCAAATTAAGCATCTTGTATTAAAAATGTCTCCTCAGAAACTGCTTTCTCATACCTTGAAATCATCTCGACACAAGATGTCTTTGAACAGCGGCTGGGAGAGCATAACTTCGATGTAGAGATTAGTAGCTACTTTGCTTCCACCGACTGTTCCATTAATTCCCTCTGAGGCAACTCGTACCTGGAAGCCAGGAGGAGAAGCTGGGGTTATGATCTGGCAACAGCAGAAACAGATCACAGGGAGATTAGCAAAATATGACCAGGTCGCTAAAGGCAGACAAACAAGCATCTTCATGAAAGAGGCAACTGAAGAAGGAAGGAATGGGAGAGAGTTATAGTGAAGCTGAGTGGAAAAAACATACTGAAAGAAAAACTGGAATAAATATTCATAATCACCTTGGGGCCTTTTCATAAGAAAAAACAGCAAAAAAAAAGTCAGGAAAAAAAAAAGTGTAGTAAGCAGAGAAATGATAACTAGTTAGCAGGCAAATCTTGCAGTCAGAGTCAAAATTCCCACAGCAGGTCTGCCCAAGGAAGAGCAATGCCATTGGGCCCAGTGACTCAGGTAGCTGGAAAGAAAATGTGAATATGTATATTGCATGTAATAATAAGTCCCAGTGAGAGTCATTTTATATAAGGGCACTGACAGAAAACCCAAGATGTTGGGAAAAAATGACTGAATTAAAGAGAACTAAGAAAAAAACTTGTTGGAAAGGCAAACGCTGTACCTAACTTGGAAAACAAGAAGAGGTTAAGATATCTGAAAACAAACCAACCAACCAAACTCAAACAAAAGAGTTAATGCATTAGGACATTTTCCTTAGTCTACTACACAAGTCTCAGAGTAAGGTACCTTCCTTTCTTTCCTTCAGAATAAGGAAGGCTGGCTTTGCACAGGCAGAACATTGAATATGTTTTACTATGAACAGCACCAGCCCTGGGAAAAAGCCACAGACAAGATGCATATTTATTAGTGAAGTCAGAATATCATGAGAAATTTCTTTCCCATCTCAAAAAAGTGTGTATATATATATATATACACATATATATACACACAACAAAAAGTAATAAAAATTGTATGAACTTTGACAGAGAATATAATGCTTTGAGTTCATCCTGTACCAAAGAAATTACTGACTATACAGTAATTTCTCTGGAGTTAAGTCACAAGTGGTTGACAAGAATGCTCAGAATATCTCCCAAAGCATCCAAAGAGGAAGCAAAGTCCTGACAATAAGAAACACAAGCAACAGAGCAGGCACTAGAAGGACAGAATATGGGAATTGAAAACCCAAGAGAAGGAAATGGGGCAGCTGCTCAGAACTGGAAAAGCTCCTGCTAAGGTTAAGATGCCTGTCAGCAGAGCAGCTGGGTTAAAATTTAGGTTGCAGAAAGAGAGACTCCTTTGCAAGACAAGTGAAAGATAGAGTAGCCTTTTGTTCTGACGCCATTTCGTGAAAAAACCTTTCTCTCCACAAACAGCTCAGGAAAAGCAGCTCCACCAGGCTACCACTCACCCACAGAGCCACAGGTCTCCTTGGGCCAGCCTGCAGGGCATGAGGAGAACCAAGTGGCTTGGCAGGAGCAAGCGGTGCTATCCCGTCCTTCGATCCAGACTGTCACCCCCCACTCGTGACGCCCACCCTGCACGCAGCAAAGGCAACGCTTTTCTGACACGCAGAGCCTTACCTTGCCCGTCAGATGCAGGTGCTGGCACAGAGCCTTCTGCCAAGCACAGAGCTTCTCTGGGTCCTCCACTTCGCAGTAACAATAATACAGAAGCACTTCTCCCTCCTTGCTGCCCAGAACAGGGCAAAGGAAATTGGGAAAGGATGTTAGAGTGCAAAAACAAAATCACTGTATTATCATCAACACTTCAAAAAGCAGTTAATTTTCTCTAAAAATTGTAAATATACACAATAGAATTGATTATTTCATAATGTGCATGTCCTAATATCTTCTGCGTGTGATAAACTTAGTGAAAGCTCTTGGTGAAGAGAGGATCACAGCGTCTGTAAAACCTTGAGATTAAGTTGAAACTGTAATCTACTGAAAGAAGAGCTCTCATACAGTACATGTTGAGAATAGTTATTAATGAAATCTCTGATTCACAGGAAGTCCCTTAGTCAGAGTTACCTTCAAGAGAAGCTACATGTTGTCAACTTTGGAGAAAAAAAAAAAAAAAAGGCAAACAAACAAACACAGCGTGGAACCCCCTTAGCAAAAGTGGGGCTGTGTAACTGGTAATCACTGACCATCCATAAATCTTATTGCCTTTGATGCAATACTTCAAATACTAACTTATTTCACCTAATTTTAAACTGGCAGGGGGAAAATGAAAGTGCTCTAACGTGCTCCAGGTGTCCTTGCTGGAGCAGGGGTTGGACTTCATGATCTCTAGAGGTCCCTGCCAACCTCAGCCGCTCTGTGACTCTCTGATATGGGCTAGCACTTTGGGGTTTGGTCCGTTTTCAAGATACACAACTAGCAACTAAAGACAGCTCCTGCAGTCCCAGTTCTGGGCACTGGTTGCAACACGAATTAATCTCTGAGGCACAGGACATCTCTGCACCCGGCGCTGCACACAGGTTTCTTTCATGAAACAAGAGCTGTTTTCTGCGCTCCCCAGCGCCTCGTTAGTTGACAAGCTTGCATGCTGAGAATTCAAGTTTAAATAGCAGTTGGGAAAGGGAATGCAAGGGAAGATTTGGTCTGAAACTTGAAAGTGTGAGTGACCTGAAGCTCAAGTATCACAGAATCACAGAGTGGTTGAGGTTGCCAGGGCCCTCTATGGATCATCTAGTCCAACCCCTGCTCCAGCAGGGACACCCAGAGCACGTGGCACAGGGTGGCATCCAGGCGGGTTT
>NW_010589800.1:281758-304360 GCF_000705375.1 Tinamus guttatus
ATATTTTGGACTTTTAAAACCATTATTTTGGAGGTTTTGGGGCTGGATGCTCTGTGCTCGTGGGTGTCCTTTCTTCTCCCTAAGGCGCTGGAGGATTTAATGAGATCTGGCTGCTGTCCAGCTCTCAAGTCCTGGCCTGGTGGAGGCTAATTTATTACAAAAAAAAAAAAAAAAGGAAAAAAATAGGAGAGGAAAGAAAGGGCTAAGGATGCAAGGAATGGAGCACGTGTGTTCTGTAGGGCAACACTGGACACCTTTACTGTTGCTAACTGCCAGTCTCCAAGCCCTCTGGGCTTCGCAGAAGGCGTTTCTGCACCTTGCTCACAGTTTTGACCCATTTTAGCAGCCCCCACTTCTCCTTGCTAGCGCAGGAGGGCAATTCTATGGTGCTAATAGGGTCAGAATTGTTCCTCCCAACAAAAAGATAAACTAATGCATTAAAAAAAAAACTTCTGTCTGTAAACTAGGGATAAGATGATGCTGTCTGATTGATCTGGATCACTTTTTTATTTTCTTTAGAGTACCTCATCCTTGGAGAGCAACTTGGAGGGACTAGCTGGTGTTTTGGAAGCTGATTTGCCAAACTACAAGAGCAAGATACTAAGAATTCTGTGTACTGTGTACGTATGCAGAAGGCTTGGGAATCTGGGACATGTTTTCTTCTCTCTGCTCAGTGGGAAAGCTGAAGTTTTTAGAATGATTTAAATGCCAAGAACAGCTTTTTAGTTCTGGATTGCTGATATAGCTTAGGGTTTGCCATGTTCCAAACAAAAGAAATAAGGCAATAAATATATTGAATAGTAGGTAGAATTCAAGGAAACGTTTTTTTTTCTCGAACTTGCACTTGAAATGTGTGTAAGGCATGAAGCAGGCAGAAGTAACCTTAGAGTTGCTCCTCAATTGCAGTGAGGACTACAGTGATGCTGGGTAATAATACCCTATTTCTGAATGAAATGTGTGAAGTACCACAACTACTAGAAGCTAACACTGATTCAGTTTTATTGTCCGTGCTGTTTTCATGTCATTCATTCCATCTCAGTGGCACTGAGTTTCCATAAGTTGCTTCTCTAGCAAGAGGGAAGGTGGAAAGGCTGGATACAGGCTGTCCCGTGGAAGCTGGGGAGCAGAGGTCTAAATACTGTTTACAGTACCTCCGACTTCTTTATTCCTATGCTATATTGCATATAAAAAATTAGTTGTTTGGACTTGGAATCAAACTGGATCATTTAAGATTTGTACCACTGTCATGTAATCTCGCTGTTGCTTTATAGCAAAATGGCTTCTAAAGTGACAAAATGGCTTTCCACATTTAGCATAAATTCTATCATTTTTATTTTATGTGTATATATATATATATATGTACATGTTAGGTAGAAAATCTTGAAGTGTGAATCCTGTGTTTTCAAATCTGTCTGTAAAATCACACACTTTGGCAGCTCATTAAATGTTGTAATTGGAAATCCCTGCTTACAGACAATCTAGACTGAAGTCTTATCCTATCTTTTGTTTTCAATAATAGCTGCTGTCCAAGTTACATAAGCTTTGTTGATACAGTGACAAAAGCCCTGCAAGGGTCTTAAAGCAGGACTGCCACACTGGTTAGACAGCAATTTATGCCTGAATACCCGCCAGTTAGAAATAATAATGATTTAACTAAAAAGCAAATACTTATAAATGTAAAATAAATGTAGTTGCAAGTAGCAATTGCCTTTTAAAGCAAATGTAGTTATAAGAAAAAAAAAATTTGAAATATTGTGAATTGGATAGAAATCAAAAATCAAGATAACACTTTATTTCAACTTGTGATGAGTTTCACTTTGAAAAAAATTAAGGTATTTGTGAGTTGTCATGATAAATACATGTCTAATGCGATGTTTCTTTCTTTACTGTGTCAGTGCACGCCTGTTACCAGAAAAGCTGACTGTTTACACAACATTAGTTGGGTTGCTGAATGCCAGGAACTACAACTTTGGTGGAGAATTTGTAGAAGCCATGATTCGTCAGCTTAAAGAATGTCTGAAAGTTAATATGTATAATGAGGCTGTGTTTTTAGTAAGTAGCATTTCTCACATCTTTTCCACCTATTTCTCTTGTCATTATCCCCACCCTTTAAGCCTACTGTCCTTTTAACACCTGGAAGAACTGGAACCTTTCTGTCCTGCAGTCTTTTCTGGCATCAACATACAGTACTCCAAAGATTGCCTGGAGAATTTGTGTTATGCAAGATATACTTAAATCTTAAGGGGAGGAAGTCATATTTGTTGCTAAGTTGGCTTCCAACTGCATATTTTCTGTGCGACAAATTAACTCACAGTAAATAAAAGTTGCTACTGCCACCCTTTGTCATTTGCACTGCAGTCAGATATGAAGAATGGGTGAACACCACTCATTTTCAGTTGTTCAGAAGTGTATGTTCTTTTCGTTTCCATGGGTGAGCCCAGTAGAAAATGACTTGCCTTCACAAAAGAGAGAGAGAGAGGGGAAAAAAAAAAAAGTGTCGGCTTTTTACCCTGTTTACGTCCGAGAGTTTGAATCAAGCCCTCACAAGGTTGGGGAGGAGCAAGACCTTTCTAAGCCCCACTGTGTCTTACATGTATATTTATGTGTACGTTTTTCTTTTCTCACAAGTATCTGTGTGAAACTTTGGGTTAGGATTAAATAATTGTAGCAACTCATCAGTTATATGGCATGCTGCTTCAGCCCCACTGTATCCCGATGCAGTTCTGGACCCTTGAAGTAATGGGTTAACTCATCTCTTCTTTTTTTTTTTTTTTTTTTTCTTTTCTTTCTTTCTTTCTTCCTCTCTCACTCTTCCCTGATTTTGTAATTCTAATAATCTGCTATCATGCTGACTGAAGAGATGCGTGCTTCTGTAGTAGAAGCAATATACATCTCTTTAAATACACACTGGTGTTTCCCACCCCTGTTTTAGTTGGAAATCTTTTCCCTTTGATATTACTGTACTGAAGGAGGTTTAAGCTTATGGTACTTGTTTCCCTGGATTGATGGATGGGTGTGTACGATGCACAGTATTTCTGACTTCATGTTACTGTATGCTGTATTTTTACTGATTATTCCAAAGTACGCTGTATTTTTACTGATTATTCCAACTACTAAAAGAAACAATGTTTATTCTTGTGCAGTCAGTTACGAATATACTTAATTTAACTTTTTTTTTTTCCTTTCTAAGGTTCGTTTTCTCTCTGATCTTGTGAATTGTCATGTAATAGCTGCACCTTCAATGGTGGCTATGTTTGAGAACTTCGTGAGTGTGACACAGGAGGAAGATGTACCCCAAGTAAGCAAAAGATTTTTAACGTAATCCATTGCTGTTTTTACAGTCAAATGTGTTATACTATTGGGTTTTGTTTGTTTTTTTAAATTTATACTTAGAAGAGGGAAGACTTAGAGGTGCTTTAAAAAAGGAACTGTCATGCAGGTTCTTCAGGATGAGTAGAAGGAACTTGTGGCAGTTAGAAAATGTACGTGTGCTGTAAGAAAGTATGGTCGTCTGTAGTGAGGTAGCTGAAGTGAATTAATTCTACCTATTTTTTGGAAGTTCCTACTTTTTGTCTACTTTGTTGTATATAGTTTAAAATAAATGCAGTATTTTTAAAGCAGGATAATATTTTTTCATGGTTTGTCAATCCAGCAAGCATAGCATAAGATATGCAAATTGACTTAGTTCTGTGTTTGAGCTTCTTTAAGATGTCTAAAGTCGTTTTAATGCCATTATGAAGTGTATGAACTTCCACTGCCTATTATAGGCCTATCAAGGAAGAGTCAATCAGTAAATTATTCTGTTGATAGATGAGAACTGGATTTAGCTACAAATGTGTTTAAAAGCTATTGCTGCCAAGCTGCAGGGACAATTCCTTGTAAGTCTTGAACATTTGAGCAAGAGACTTTTGAAACAGTCTCCCTTTAAACTGCAGCTTCTCACAAAAATGTGTCAAATTCATTGTGAATCAAAATGCTAAACTATACTGTGTAAATGTCAAATAGAAGTGCAAAAATAAGTAAGTAAAACCCCTCATTCTTACCATGAATGACCTCTTGCTTGAGAGGAATAGTCTGATTATTCCTAGAGGAATAGTCCGACATAAATAGACTTTATTGGCTTATAATAAAAGGCAGACTGAAATTGCCATATTTAGCTGATTTTTTTTTTCCTTTTCTATTACTGTTATTAATGAGTGAAACAAGTCAATTGAGCCAAGAGCTGTAATAATAGAACCTTAACTAGTTTTACCTATATAGTGTTTTACTCAATGACCCGTGAATGTGTTTCCATGAATCTTGTGCTCTGAATATCTCTTTTGAAATGCACTTCCATGTTTTCAAAAACATCTTCTGACGTGTCTTTAGGAGCTTTCCCCAGCAGATGCCTTAATTGATTGCAAGTATTGATTGCTGCTTTAACTGACGCAGTTTTTGTAACATTATCCTAAAATACTGGATTTGCTAGTGTTTAATTCAAACTAATTAAAATGAGATTTTTGTTTTAAATATTTTGGAGCTTCCTTGTATACTTAGACTTCATTATTTCTTTCCTATAGGTACGATGTGACTGGTACATGTTTGCATTTCTGTCATCTTTACCTTGGGTTGGGAAAGAATTATATGAGAAAAAGGATGCTGAAATGGATCGCCTCTTATCTCAGACTGAAAGCTATCTGAAGTAAGTTGTAACACATAAAAATATTGTCACCTATAACAAGCAGAGATTATTTGCTGTGGTTATTGTTCATTTTGCAAATGAACTAAAAGTTTCAAATATGAAGCTATATTAATATTAAAAAAATGCTTGAATATAGAAAAGATGAAGAGGTGTTGGAATTTCAAAAAGTTTAATTCTCTCTGATGTATCAATGTACACTGAAAATCTTATTTATACTGGAGGGCCTGCAGTTGTAACTGCTCTGCATAGACAGACAATATTTGTCCAAGTATTCTGCAGTTTGCCTGCTTTCTGTCTAGGTAATTCAAATTAACACTACTGTCAGTATATGGTAACAGTGATATTTAAAATGTTTACAGACCTGTTTGTGTGCTATAGACTTCAACTGAAAAGATGAAATACTAATAGAACTTTACTAGGAAAACACTGCTGTCCTAGGTCAGCTTTTAAACACTGGGTTTTCTTTCCTGTGTAAACAGACGTCGCCAGAAGATTCATGTGCCCATGTTACAAGTTTGGACTGCTGATAAACCTCATCCACAAGAGGAAGTAAGTGGATTTTACTTTACAGTCTTCCAAAAATTTTTTTTTTTCTCAGTAAAGTGGACTCTTGCTGAACTGTTAAATTAAAAGGTGCCTTTAAAAATGTTAATACTTCACGTTATCTCCTATCTGTTGTTATTCCCAATGGATTCTAGGTAAGGAGATCTCTTAAGTCTTGGGCCTAAATTACAGGTTGTGTTGGGTGAGTAGGAGAGTGTTTTGTTTTTCCCTCCTGCTGACAGCTCCCCTGAGGGAATGTTATAAATGAGGAATCGAATTGTTACAAAATAGTATATTCTTTTGGGAAGGGCAGCAATAGGACTTCATGTTAAAAGAACCTTTCTGGGAAGCAGAATGTAGATATCTCTCCATGTTTTCTCTTTATGTAGTGGCTTGGCTTTTTTTCTTTTTTTTCCCAGTTCTAGAAAGTGCTAAAAGAAGTACATAAAAAATTACATAGCATTTATTGAACAATGGCCTTCCGCAATTACAGCAAGTATACTGCAGAGGAGAGGTGCTTTAAAAAAAAAAAAAGGGGGGGGGGGGGAATTCCATTCCAAAACAGCCACACCTGATATTTCTTGTGTTTCCTCCCTCAAATTATTCTGAGGGCAAACTTAGTTGGAAAATATGATTAAATTTGAACTGACTGTCATAATTTGGAGAAAAAGACTGTCCAATTACGGTTGACTTATCAGCATCCATGTTTTGCCTGCCCAGTATTTAGCCATTTATTTCACTAAGGGGGAGAGAGAGAGAGGGAGAGACTGTGACACCCAGAGTACTATGAGCATGACTGTTGTCCTCAGGTGTGCTTGTTAACTAGTTTTGTCTGCATCTTGTAATGTCTGGTAATTCCAGTAAAGGCAAAACACTTGCATATAAAGGCATTTCCTGTACCAATTATAACTTTAAACTCACATTCCGTAAGGCCACAGAGTGGGGCCTTCTGGGTGCCCCCCCCGCCTCCCCTGAGTTTTTGACTATTTTTTTTAAAAAGAGTGTAGAAAGCAGTTAAACAAGGGAACTTATTACCAGTTGTACAGGCAACTCTACCATCACTAGGAAAATGCTGGAACTAACAATTTTGTTGAAAACCATGGCAAGGGTATTTAATAATCAGTATTATCAAATATGCGGTATTGATAGCTTGGGTTGCTTTGGGAATAGCATGCCAATCCTGTGGAATGTCTCTGTGGCTAAAATATTGATATTATATATTCTTTAATGCCACCAATCAACACTGACTGAAGTTCAGTGCAGCCACTCTGTGGTCTTGGTGACAGATTCAGAGAACAAGAGTCTGCTTGGATTCCTAGGCTACATTTCAGTATTTAGAATTCGACTGCAGTTAAACTTTACTAACACAATGGGATTAGGAGCAACTGTGGTGATTAGAGTTCTTAAATTATTTCTTGTTTACAGAATCAGTAGATGATGTCTAATAAGCAGTTTAAGCACCCTTTTCTTTTTTTTTCCTTCCTAAATGCCATACAGAGTTTAAGAAACACATTTTTGATTGTAGGAGTATCAAGACTTTTTACAAGGATGAGCGTGTCTGATGTTTCTTTCCTTTTTTCTCTTTCAGTATTTAGACTGCCTTTGGTCTCAGATCCAGAAGTTGAAGAAAGACCGTTGGCAAGAGCGACACATTCTGAGGCCCTACTTGGCTTTTGACAGCATTCTTTGTGAAGCATTGCAACACAATCTGCCTCCATTCACTCCTCCACCTCACACTGAGGATTCGGTGTACCCAATGCCAAGGGTTATTTTTAGGATGTTTGATTACACAGATGATCCTGAGGTATGTGGTTGCTGTGGCAGGGAGCTGGATTTACAGCCAGGGCAATATTGGCCAAAATATGATGTCCCTTCTCCCATAATGGCTAGTGGTTTCAAGATCCATCTGCCTTAGGTGACTAGATAGTCTGGGTAATTAAGTTTCCCATCAAAGCTGATTTATGAGAAGAACTTAAAACAGATTTTTTGCTTTCACTTAAAATGTCTGCATTGAATGGGTTCTCTAATGGGTTCTCTATACTATAATCATATAACTGTGTTCAAGTATTAGCCTTTTCTTCTGTTATATGATGACTTTCATCTCTTCTTAGCCTAACTGGCTGTAGAAATATATTAGACTGTTCTGCAATATACATCAATGAATTCCCACGTGTGCAACAAGAGTTGATTGATTGGGTTAGATCAAAGATGGCTCTGGCCCAATATTCTTTCTCCAGCACTGGTCAAGTGCATTGCATTTGCACAGCAAATACATAGACAGAAGTGAAGAGGAATAGAATATGTATATTTTTCTTTTCCCTCCCCAAGTACTTTCCTGCTTCCCTTTGCCTGTCACATTGTAGCTTAATTCCATGGCTCCTAATTCTTTAAACAAAGATGACACTGAATTGTGCTTTCTCTACTCTGTCCAGGCCATTCCTGACTGTGTATCTTGATATTTTCTCAGACATGTCTCTTTCTGGCCTGCATGGTAGTAGCCTGCTAATTGCTCCACACGCACAAAACCTCTTCTGTTCTCTAGATTGTTCTTTTCCTATTTTACCAAAATTCTTTTGGTCTGACCATATTGCTTTGGAACAGATAAGGAGGAACACGGAAAACAAGGCAAAAACTACATGTAAGATGAGAGATGGATGCTCCATGAACTTATAATTGTGTTCTTATTTTGTTCCTTTTTGTGCTGAATGCAATGTTAATTTTAGTTTTGAACATGGATCTGATGTTTGTGTGAAACCCTACAGCTGGTCTCTCAGTCCTAATCAGTATGTGGTAGCTGAGAGATCGGTGCGTTTGTGTGGAAGTTGAACTAACTTTTCCACCTGTAAATACATGTAGGGTGGATGTTAACCTTATTACCAGCATAATCTTCCATAAATTTATTTTATTACTTTACTAGGGCCCTGTCATGCCTGGCAGTCACTCCGTTGAACGATTTGTAATAGAAGAGAACCTTCACTGCATCATCAAATCCCACTGGAAAGAGAGAAAGACTTGGTAGGGGAATCCTTAGTGCTATGGGGTCCAGAACTGCTTGCACTACTGCAGCTTCTGCGGCATCTGCGGGAACAGGGGTTCCTTGGGAGGGGAGTTCCTGGGTAATACAGAATGTGTGGCAAAAAAAAGACACACCTGACTATTAGCATGCAGCGCTGCAGACACTGTGTTTGTATTATGTTTCCTGGAATTTTCAAGCAACTGACATGTTTTGGCACAGCCAACCTTGAACTGATTCTGTCCGTAGCTGGTCCTGCACTGGAGTTCATAAACCTGCTTTTGCTTTTTCTATTTTTACATTCTCTTCAGCGTTGCATTGCAGAAATGAACGAGCTCTGGGGAGCCATTGCAGGCCAAATTTTATTAGCTTGAATTCAGCAGTGCCAGGAAATAGTCTAGCTGCAGTTCTTTGTTTCTGCCTGAGTAATATCTGATGTGGGTAACTGGTAACCTAGGTGATTTGCTGCAGATATCTGCAACCTGCTTAGTGCTTCTAAGTAAGAGCTACCAGACTTGGCATACTATGCAAAAAATAGGCAGAAGCATATTTTGATGGTGTGTGATGCAGATTTTTGGGTGCAGCTTTTTGATTCAGCACAAATCAGAAAATCAGGGTTGTTGAAGTCACTGAAATGTGTGGGCTTTTTGTTCTTTTGTTGGTTAATTTGCTGAGGAAAATAAGATCAGAGAAAGGTTTAGGAGGTACCAAAGAGCCAGAACGAAAATCAGGGAAGTAGCTGTTTCGTATCTAAAAATGATAGATGACAATGAGGTGATTAATAGTTGAGGCTGTTGTAGCCTGAAAATTTCTGATGTAGGCCATTAGTTTAATAGTTGAGAATGGCTTGAAATCAAATCTATTTTTTTTCCTCTCTTCATGTACCAAACTTTTTTTCAGGTATTAGTCAACATATGCCAATATGCAGATCAATATCACAAAACTGCATTTTACTTCTCATTGTGTCTTTCAAGGGCTGTATTAAATAAAGATAAAATATGACCTTCCAATCCATGGTTTAGTCAATACTGGTACGATCCTGTGTTTCTGTTGTAAGATTTCTATGGAGGAATGTGCAGTTTTTGGAAGGGCAGTTAGTGTGCTTTGTAAGGTAAACTCTTGCATGGAGTTAAGCATTTCTTGTAACTCTACTTGATGTTATGCTTTATTATGGGTAAGGTGTGTTATGTTTAAATGCATCCTATTTTGCAGTGCTGCACAGCTGTTAAGCTATCCAGGAAATAACAAGATCCCCTTGAACTACCATATAGTAGAGGTATGTGTTTTGTAGGATCTTTTGTGGCTCCTTTATTTTCCAAATAACAGCTAACAGCATGATAAAAGCATTAAGTTTCCTTTCATTTGGGAACCTTTCCTTCTTGAATTCAAGAAAATACATTAAACGAGCAGATTCCATACTGTGGCATATTTGCTGCCTTGGGATTTAAATTCCCACTCCACCCACACACCTTCTACTCCTGCCTTTAAAAAAAAAAGGGGGGGGGGAGGGGGCAAAAAAGGATGAAAAAAAAAAAAGGGAACATTGTACCCGGAATCAGGTAAATAAGATCCCTTAGTGTACTATTATGGCACGTGGTGATATTTATAAAGATTTTCTTGCAGTTCTAGATATGTTACTTTTCCTAGTGTACAAGGCAGTCTAAGATAACTGCATTTAGGATTCTTTTTTTTTTTGAATAGCAGATAACTAATAAGGGAAAGAATATGGGGAAATAGACAGAAATTAAAATACAGGATATTCCATTTAAACATTGAGGGGGAAAAAATGCTTTATTACTTTGAGAGTGTTGAGAAAGTTTATGGAATCTCCATTGGCGATATTTAAAACCTGACTGCATATGGCCTTGGGCAACCTGTTCTGGTTGGCCCTACTTTTGGAGCAAAAGGTTGGACTATGCAGTCTCCGGAAGTTCTTTACTATCTCAACTGTTATGATTCTTCTGTGTATTGATCTTTTAAATCACTTGGAATTGTTGCATTGCAAAGGCATTTCCAGTAAAGTAGTGGTGTCTTTCCTTCTTGGGAAACTTCCATATTGGCATATTTTAAATAAGTGTAATATTAATAATGTTAATAAATTTAATGTTAAACAAGAATAATGTTTTTTCTTACTGTCTCTATCCAAAAATACAGAACTGTGTAAAACTTCATTCATCCATCATAAATTGTAAGGTTTTAAGAGATTTCAATGGTTATGTCAACTTGTCATATAATGGCTTTATGAAGAAGTGACCAAGTAGGAGTCTCAGAACTTATTATAGCAATCTTAAGTAGAATGCTTACTTTGATAGAGTTAAATTGTTTTACCAAAATGCCAAGTAGGCTGAAAGCCATAAAGCTTTCAGCCATAAAGCTTATTTTTGGTCACTTTGTCCCTCTTCCTGTACTCTGAATTCAGAAGGGAAATCTTAAAAAAAAATGCTTTGACCTCAAGGCTTTTTCTGTGGCTGTAAGTCTTCAGATGCTGTGACTGACTGTGTGCCTGTCTGCTTTACATTAACTCAACAAATATTATGATTCATGATTAAATGATTAAATATGCTACTTCTAGGCCTTGCATTTTCTAGTTCTTCAGAAACTCAAAGCAAAAATTAGAAAGATTTCTATAGATAAAATTACTGGAAGAAATGCTTGCAGTACAAATTGACTAAAATTGTTAATTTCCTTTTTTTCCTCATAAGTATTTGGAATTTTTTTAGAATATTAAGTATACTTTTTGCCCTTGACTGCTTATAACTTGAAAGTGTTTGATACCTTCCCGAACATGTCTGCTTCTAAGATTCCCCAAGGCTACAGCTCTGTTTATCAGGCCAAGCACAGAATGCTCCATTGTACCTAAGCTGATGCAAAGCACTCCAAAATTTGTCCCCTCTCTTATAATAGCTTCTTATAGGTATGTGGGTGTCACTGGTGATTATGAACAGAAAATGGCCAAGTAGCATCACTAGGCTGTAACAAATGCTGGTGTTGTGTGTGGAGTTAATATTCAAAGAGAAGGGCAGCTAAGTGGGCTTGTACTGTGCACTGTTAGCACTGTTTCTGGAAGCTTCTCTGTTGTTCCCAGAGCATGTATTTGACTGAATGAAATGAGCCTTTTTTGGTATGTATTAGCTTAAGTTTGATTTCTGGTGTGTGTTTTTTTTGTTGCTGTTGTTGTTTTGTTTTGTTTTTGTTTTTTGGTGTTTTCTTTTATTCGTTTTGTTTTTAGCTCAGGGTTGAGCAGGCCAAGTCTGATCGTGTTCTGATTTGGTGCCTTCTTGTCTTACAGGTTATATTTGCAGAATTGTTTCAGCTTCCATCTCCACCACATATTGAAGTCATGTACACAACACTCCTCATTGAACTGTGCAAACTTCAGCCTGGCTCCTTACCGCAAGTTGTATCCTTTTGTTCTGCCAAAAAGCAGTTTAAAAGTGGAGGCCCTGGGGTTTTTGTTTGTTCTGTTCCCCAAAATATGTGGTAGCAATAAATACTGTCAATAACATATTTTACAGCAGCTGCATTGAACTTCACTTGTAACACTCATGTGAAGGGACCGTAGCCCACTAACCACAAGTCCAGTCTTCCTCAGCCTACTGGAAATTAGAACTGATTTATTCTCACTTTCCTGTGAGTCCCATTTCAGCCTGTACATAAAACACCAGCTCTGCTGCTTATCTATCCATGTTCTCTGTTTAGATCTGGGCCATGCAATGCTTGGCTGCAGACCTTAAAACCTCAGAAGGATGTTACCAAGTTCAGAGATTTTCTGTGGTAATTACCCTGTGTATGCATCTGATCTTTTTTTTTTCCAGTGTGAAATGTAGCAGGTAATTTAAAGTAACTTGCCTAAGTTCACACCCAAAAATGCTGAAGAAGGAAAAATAACTCCCTGCTGATTCCAAGTATTACATTGTTGCTATTTTGCTGCCACTTCAGATAATCCTTTTAGATCAATCTGCAGACTCTGAGAATGGAGAGTTGTTAACAGCTACTATTCACTGTTCATTTAATTCCCAAATCGTTGGTCTGCTTCAGAATATCACCCACTGCTTGTGATTCACCTAATCTCAGCAAGCTTGGTCTAGCCTCTGTGCTGTTAGAGCTAAATATTAACAGCAAAATCGTGACAAGGAACTAGAGATTGACTGGCCCTTTGGTAAGGCTGGTATAGACTTAGTTTCAAGTGTTTAGTGACATTTGTTAGAAGTATCAACAGCAGCTTGGGAAGCTAGAAGGGTTTGACTGCAGAGGTGTCCTCTGTTAAGGAGGCTGATACTTGTTCGTGTTAGTGCAGCTTTCATTGTCACATGATGGGGTTTCCTACATCCCATACAAGCAACAAAAGCACTCTCACTGTACAAATGAAAGGGATTTCAATTGGGAGATGGATGATACTTACTGCCTTGTCCTCTTTCTTTTCTTCCCCCCCTCCTCCCCAGATTTGGTGTCATTTATCTGATTTTTGAGCTGTCAGTAGAAAGAAAATCACTGTCAGTGATGAAATTTTTCCTTTCAAATTTGAAAGGAGTGACATCTGTTTTATAATATAATGTTATGTTAACCTTAATATTAAAAAAAACTTTCAGCTTGCACAAGCCACAGAAATGCTCTACATGCGTTTGGATACAATGAATACCACATGTGTAGACAGGTAAATACATCTTTTGAAAGTAAGAAAGAGAATGTTAACTTTTGCTTCATCTGTGAAAAGGCTCATCAGAAATCCTTGCTATGGTCCTTTACAAAATCTCTCTGGGCTTTTGAGCTTGAGCCATCTAAAGGGACTGCTCCTCATGCTTGTTTCTCCTCCTCAGAAACACCTCCTGAGGGTTAATAGCCTGGGCACTGTACACCGCAGTTAGGATCTATGAAGAATTTCTCACATTGAAACCCTCTTCTGACTTTTCCTCCTCTGTCTACTTCCTAACTGTCTGAGGGCTGCTTTGGAAATGACTTATGCAACATGTGCCACCTAGAGGAGGAGAGGGGTGGTGACCCCATTTTTGGGGGGCCATTTGAGTGAAATGTACATTATGTAGGAGAACTAGTAATTAACAGTCAAAAACATGGAAAAGCTCATAGCAGGTTTCTATATTACTTTATATTTATATAGTTTTTCACATTCTTAAACTCACTGTGAATATAAAAGGTGTATTTTAAAAGAGGAGGAGATAGTGTGTGTTTGCCTACAGGGGCTGGTTTCAGACCTCTGTATCTGTCAGTGCAAATGGCTGTTTATTGCTGTGATGGTTTCAAAGTGGAGAAATTAGGCTTATCTTAGACAAGTAGAAAACATTTATAAGAAAACATCATTGAAAAGCTTTCCTGCACTTCTGGTATTTAATGGAACTTTTTTTTTTTCCTTTGGATAAAGGTTTATTAACTGGTTTTCTCACCACCTGAGTAACTTCCAGTTCCGTTGGAGCTGGGAAGACTGGTAAGTCTCTTTCCTTGTCAGTCAAAGTTTTTACTGTAAAAGTTTTAAACTTATTCATCAAACATCCAGCAGAGTGGACCTGTTGATTGCTTTCTGCAAATTCTATGGAGATCTCTGTCATAACATGTTTATCACCATTCTGTGGCAAATTATCTTCATATCTTTCAAGTCACTGTAGTATCACTGGGTAACTTTATGATGAATCTCAATCTATACAAGAGTTCTCTAAACAGGGAAAGTATAAACTGATTTCTTGTTGATTTGTCCTGTTTTCTTCTGTTAAAAATTTCCCAGACAGCTCCCCAACTAACCTTTGATGAATTGCCTTGATTCTCCTTCCCTCTGGTTGCTGTACTCATTGTGTAATGTTGCTCTCTGTTCCAACCCAAAACTTTCATTTTAAGTCCCCCTGGTGACCTTGTGAACTGCTTTGGCTTCCTCACGGACACCCTGCAAAATCCCTGTACTCTTAATTCCCAGTAGACCTGGCCCTGCCATCTGTTCTTATGCCAAATTCTGAACTCGTACTTCCAGCAGGAGCTTCTTGGATTCCCTCAGTGTATAACCACAGTTTCCCCAAAGCTTGGCATTCCGGGGACTGTCCTGGATGCTTATGTCCATCCTGTATGTAGGTCTCCGACATGGAAAGAGAGGTCACCTGGGACTATGTCCTTCCATAGTCACAACTCCTCCAGCCTGCTGCCATACATGAGTTCTGTAGCCAGAATGTCCTCCTCCTCCTTGTGGAGAGGAGTCAGCACTGTTTGTGATGTATCACTGCAGCTTTCGCTCAAGTTCCTTGTGTTTTTCCCCCTGTGGTCCTGTGTGCTTTTCCATTATCCTGGTATGCATTCACGTTGACCGACCAGATGGCAGTCTGTAGTCAGCTGTTTTCCCCTTTGCCAGGATGCTTTTTGGTGGGAATGCTTTCTAGTCTCTCTCCTAAGCTGACATGTCTTACAGTTACACTTACGAGCTTTGTATTTGAGACTTTTCTTTACCTGCAGTACTTTTAAAATCATCCAGAAGTTTGAAAACTAGCATGAGGGAGGAACAAACAATGGAATTGCAGAAGTTTTAGGGTTTTGTTTTGCTTTGTTTCCCCTGAAGAAAGGAAGAACAGACTAATCACAAGCACAGTGCCTTTTAATTATGGTGGGAAGGAGAGCTACTCAGAAATATATTGCATAAAGATGAGATTTCAAGATTGCTAACGGCCAGTAAGGAAATAGTGATAAACTGCCTCATTATCTTAAAACTACATACACTGTAAAACAGTCTAAAGCAGTCTAATTGTGTGTAGACAGTGAATATGTTGTATCTGCCAGTCTTAAACCAAAAGAGATTAGAACATGTCCATTTGCTAAAAGGTGTTGTGTTTTGTCCTTCAATAGGTCAGACTGTCTTACTCAGGACCTTGAAAAGCCTAAACCCAAATTTGTGAGAGAGGTGTTAGAAAAATGCATGCGGTAAGTAAGACTTATGATATGCTCCTTTCCCACTGGCAGTCAAAGAAAAGCTTGATCATTGCTTTCAGATACTGTCATATTCTTGGTGACCTTAATTTTTGTTGACTTGGAAAAAAAATAAATACAAGAGCACATGGTCAGGACTGAATTTAGGATTGTTGATGGAGGGGCGTAGAAAAAGCAAAATGATCAAAAAAGTCTGTATAATTCAGCATCCTGCATGAAAAGCCACCTGTTTTTCAGCAGTTTGATACAGGCAATATGAAAACGTTTTACTACAAAATGAATGCATTTTGCCTGTTGCATTTCTGTATTTCAGTAAAAATTCTAATAGTGAAATTAAATATTTGTAAAACAAGCTGGAAAATGAAAACTTTTTTTCTGCTTTGAATATATCTCACTGTTTGCCTCCACTGCATCTTAGTCTTCTACACAGGGTTGAACTACCAACTGGCCTCTTAATCTTTTTGGGAGCTAACTTAATTACACAGGGATGAAACATCTGTATCAATGAATTCAAGTATAAGCTATCTCTAGTAAGTTTAGCTCCTACTCACTGAAGAAACATCTTGATATATTTTGTGAAAATCAAATACAGCCAGTGACTTGAGTTAGCTCTAAAGTTATTCCAACTTTTACTACTGTAAAACTTCCTTTTTCCAGGCTGTCCTACCATCAGCGAATAATAGACATTGTTCCTGCAAGCTTTTCTGTCCTCAGTCCTGCAAATCCCGTGTGCATTTACAAATATGGAGATGAGAGCAATAGTAAGTATTAAAGTTACTGAGAGGTCACTTTGAAGAAAATGTGTTTTGGAGCCAGGGAACACAAAAAAATGAGTGTAATGACACTTGTCATCATGAAAAGTAGACATGAAATAAATATACTTGATTTTGATGTAGATAAATGTTCCATGTAAGCAAGTAATATAGCTGAAGTTTGGATCTTCCTACTAGAATCTTGATTACCTTAAAAATGTAATGAAAACCCACGTATATGAGGTCAGTCTTACTGAGGTGGCTGGGTATTGGCTCATCAGCATTGCAGTGCTTGTCAGTTCTAAAATTGGAAACATCATCCATTTTCCTTGTTCAGGAAGAATACTGCACTCAAAGTCAGCATAATGAAATGCAGTGTGATCTTGTTTATTGAACTTCATAAAAAAGCAAATGGTTTTACCAGTAAACTTGGTTTAATGAAGCATACAGAGCCAGTGAAACATGTGAAAGTTGAGGTAGAAAGACTTTTTTATTGAGAACAAAGATGGTCCTAATCATAAAACCATCATCAAATATGGTGAGAAAAATAAGAAAGTACTGTGTTTTTAGGAAATTGGATGAAACTGGAGCAGAATTTAAGACAAGTGGTGTCTGGTTTTGTTTTCTGCAGTTCTTCCAAAAGAAGGCATAGCTGGAAAGTATACTTGCTGTCTGAGAAACAAAATGATATAAAAATTCTTACTTGCATTCTGCATTTTTGTCCTTATTGCTTTTGTTTAGGGTCTCTTCCTGGATACACTGTTGCCCTCTGTTTAACAATTGCAATTAAAAATAAGGCCAGTAATGATGAAATCTTCAGCATTTTAAAAGATGTGCCTAATCCAAACCAAGATGATGATGATGGTAAGAGCTCAGCTGTTTAGCGTTGCAAGGCTGTTACTCCTTCAGCATCTGACTAGTCACCCTTTATTGCTGGGGGGGTATTAGTTTAACTGCCTTATGTTTTCTCTTCTAACAGTTTCAGTTTAGCAGTAAGTAGAAGGAACAGTTTTGGGGTTTGTTTCATACACATAATATGCAGAAGCAGGCCTGTATTCCTTAGTGGAGGTGAGACCTAATCCTCAAGATGTAGCACTGATCAAGAGAGCACAAAGTTTAACATTCTCCTTGCCTGGAGCCCAATTCATGCTGTCAGCCTTGACCTTGAGATCGAGTGCCCTTGGGCTCACATCAGAGCTCTCCTCAATGCAGTCCCATGGCAAAGGAGATGCCAGTGTGCTGGCTTCAGTGTCCTGTAGGTGGAGACTCACAACAGGACTCCACTCAAGTTCTTTATAGCTTTGCAGCTATGGACAAAGCTTAATTCCTAAAGCCTGTGTCTGCTCATGGGCCAGCAGGAACTTGAGAAGTGATCTTTTAAAACAAATTGCATAGTTGGGTTTTATTTGCAAGGATTGTTATGCAGTCAGAAGAACAATGACCCATTTTTTTTGCCTTGGGAACCAGTAACATCTTTTTTTGATTGTTCTCATTCCTGCCTGTCATCACCAGCAGGCCTACGGCAGTGTCCAGAGCACTTAGCACCATTCACCTCTTGCGGTCATATTTGCCTCTGCCCAAGCTCTGCATCCTAATCATCTTCACCTTCCCCATCCTCACACACTCTTCTTCACAACCTATCAGGCTTCCAGCTTTCTGTCACCCCCTACTGCTTTCCATCAGTTATGTTATATGATCATAGCGTGACTGTTTTTGCTGCCTCCTTCAGTGACCTGGAATTCTCTCCCCATATTTTCCTCGTGGCAAAATGGGAGTACAAGGATCTGCAGCTTTGAGAATCTTTAGCAACTCCCAGCCCAGCATTGCAAAATCTTGATTGCTGAAACTTTATCTCTTATGAAATGAGTTAAAACCATAAGTTGTCTTTGAAAGTTTAGCTCACAAGCTCTATTTTAAGTACTTTCTGTTTCACTGAACTTGCAGATGAAGGATTTACCTTCAACCCTCTGAAAATAGAAGTTTTTGTTCAGACTCTGCTTCATCTAGCTGCAAAGTCTTTCAGCCACTCCTTCAGTGCCCTGGCCAAGTAAGTGCAGTATGTGTGTGTTTTGGTGCTTATGGAATTGTTCAATTCTGGGGGTGAAATATTTGATTAAAAACTGCACCACAATCTTCAAGCCATGTTTTAGGTGCTCCACAATGCTATATGGTGGTATGTTTTGGGGGAACTAGGAACACTTTTTATTGAAGTAACAGTAGAGTGAAGGCTAGGCTACATAGGTGAATGAATTTAACAGAATATGTCAAAGCCATGCTGTGTGTATTAAGGTACAGCTTCTTCATGTTTTAGGAACCTCTCAGGTAAGAACAGATAGATGAGCTCTGCTCAAGTTTGTGCATCCGTGCTATTGACCCAAGTAGCTTTCCAAGTAAGTTTTCAGAGGAATATAGTATATTACAGTTCTTTGTAGGTGATACTGCAGTTTTGAGAAATATTATGTGCTGAAAACTATTATCAGTGTCTGGATTACATTTGGAAATAGATATTACGTCCTTTTAATGACAGTTTTTAAAACAAACAAGTTGGGACAGCTTGGCAAATGAATCAGCTTCAAAATTACTCACTTGCTGAATGTTTTAAGGAACAGATGTATCTTCTTACATTAGAATGGCTGGAAAGCTGGTATTGCGACATCTCATACTACCAATAGGACTCAAAAACATTAAATAAGCACAAGAAGGGAAAAAAATATGAAATCTTTAAAGCAGCATGCTATTAGCTTTTTAATCTATCAGAATAAAATGTACTTCAAAATATATTAGAGTGAATCTCTTAAAAACATGCTTTAACTTTTAAAGAGTTACTTCATTATTAGAAGTAAGTTATTTCATCTCATTTTGCTAGTATGCACCTGGGAAATACTCCTAAGTTTTCTCAGTATATAGGAGGCGCTCACATACGTGTTAATGAATTATTTTTAAGTGCACATAGAGAAATACATAAAGCCATTACAAAAACCTGATTTTATACCCGGAGGTTCTGTAGGGGCAGTGTTTGTAACAAGTAGTAGATAGCCCATAGCTAAGAGTACAAGAGGCAGGGAACTGTGATACTGTCCCAGCTGCACACGGACAGTGGCAGCCTCAAGACTGAAGAGAGCCCCCTCCACTTTGTAGTTACCTCACACTAAGCGTTGTGAGCGGCTAATGGCAGTCAGCATATTTTGCTAAAATAAAGGTTCTAGCAGCCTTTTCCTTCAGTAAGGGTACATTGGGTAACTCTGTAAAGCTACAGAAAGCCATAGCGAGAGCAAAGTCTAAGGTTCAAAGGAAAATAAATTTTGCTCCTGCTGCGTATAGATAAGCTCTCCAAGCATGACAGTGTCTCCAGCTTTTCAAAGTAAGAGGAAAGGTAGCTTAGCTTCAGGGAGCAAATTAGCTGTTGAGATTTAAGTTGCTCTTAGGAGCTGTCATGTCTCCCATAGCATTTTTTTTTTAACTCAGATCGGCCATGGTCTTTGCAGATATTTGTCCAAGAATTGCTGCAAATAGTCCCAAGATTTCTTTTAGCCAGTCTAAACCGTTTGCCTTGCATCTACCGGTTATTTCTTTATTTTCTTCTGGCCTGACCACAACCCCTTTCATTGACTACTTTAATCTGTTAAAAGGTTTCATGAAGTCTTCAAAACACTTGCTGAAAGTGATGAGGGGAAACTCCATGTCCTGAGGGTTGTATATGAAGTTTGGAAAAATCATCCACAGGTAAGGGGGGCAAACCACACATACCTTTGTGGATTTCAAATCCCCAAAGGTCATGCAGAGTTTAAAAGAAAAAAAAGTTGCTTTTTCTACTTTAAAAGTATGATGTTTGTACACTGCTCTTATATGAAGGAGATTTCAGATTATATTTACTTTAGCATTGCAGTGCATAAAATGAAGACTGGGCATAATGTATATTCTTCATCAGTGCAACCTCTTTTTTCCCTCCTCAAAGTTTAGTGTAGAAGCACAACGGCTGTCATTTTGACTCTTAGCTTTGTGCTGTGTTTGGCTTACAAGAGAAAATTCTGCTGAAAACCTGTTTCTGTTCAAAACTGGAATGCTAGAGCAGCCCTTTGTATATTCCAAGATGTAAATGTAACACAAAAGGCGACTGCGCTCTTGCAAATGAGGAAACTTGGGTGTGTGTTTCTTTTGTTTTTTTGTTTTGTTTTGGTTTTTTTGAGGGGGATGACTTCTTTTATTGCATAGCTTTCACCATCGATTGAAAATATGCTGGAATTCTGCTGTTTGGGCAGCATGGCTAGACCTGCAGCCAGTTATTGTTCAGAACAGATCAGTCTGATAATGCAGTGATTAAGTTCACTCTTGAGCCAGAGGAAATAATACCCTGAAAGACTATGAAAGTTGCCTTGGTTATTAAGCTGTCCTGTTTCTTCACAGTGGTTGTTGCTTCCATCAGCTGCTATTTTTTCTATTAATGGAATTGGATAAGAAACTTGCACTGGATTTACTTACATTAAGCCACTCTTCCAGATGTGGTCTCACTGAAAACACTGTATGGTCATTGCTTCTGGGCCTAAGATCCATTCTCTACTTTTACTAAAAAGACTTGGCCAAACAAGTTTTCTGAGTGACTAAAATAGAAGCAAAATCTTCACTCTACTTTATAAACATCTGTAGAAAAGAACAAAAAGTGTTTTGTTTTCTTAATATATAAAACTTCCCAAATATTGACCTTCAAAATGTGATGGTTACAGTCTGACCTACTTCTAGTTTTGTCACTTAACTGGATTAGGAAAAAAATTATTATTAGAACCTAATATCCATAAACTCTTCTTCTTTGTTCCTCTGTATCACAGCATGACCAAAATGAGATGGAGTTTCAAATGCAGACTGAACAGTCATATTAGACTGTAATGAACATACCAAAATTGTATTAAAAATGTCAAATGGTAAATTAAGGAAGGTCTGTTGCTTAATTTGTGAAACTTAGATCTTGCATTCACGAATGTGTTCCAGTTCAGTCTTAGGCTTCTGATGAAGCCCTGTTTTCCTCCTGTTCAGTCCCCGTGGTGCATGGACAGCAAGACACCTGCCCAGGGTCTGTTTCCCTGTGCTTACCCATTCTTCAGTGGGTGGAAATATGTCTTCCTGGCTGGCTGAGAGTATCAGCAGTATTTTTGCAAGGCTGTTACTGAATGATGTCTGTTGTAGGGAATAATTTAGCAATAAGGGTCCCTGTTTAGTGAGGTTATGGTGGAGATTTCATAAAGAGAAATCCTTGCACCGAGATGGGATGTTTCCCAAAATTGTAGGCCTGCATTATGTGGAAGATCAGACCGAGTAATTGTAGATCCTTCTTGGCACTACAGAAAGACAAATAGGATATAGGTGCTATCCTGGGGCTTGGAAGATGAGTCCTGAGTCTCCTGTGTGATTCATTCAGTGATTTCAATTTTCTGCTCTAAAGGGAGCTTTGTTACCCATCCCCATTGGAGAATGGGTGGCTGTGAGGATAAATATATTACAGTTTGTAGTTCTTTGATATGGTGACAATCAGGTACATGAGTAACTAAGATAAATCCTTTGTTCTGAATAGTTTGGAACTGCTTTAGTCAATATTCGATTTCTGTATTTGCCTGCTTGATACTCACGAACCCTCCAGAGTCCTGGCCAAGGCCATTGTAAGTGTTTCCATTGTACATTCAATGATGGTGATCCTAAAATGAAGAGGTCCTGCAGGAAGAGTGTGTTGTCACTCTTGGAGGCTGTTGCAGTGTAGGAGGAGTAGATCAGTGGTTGCTCTCCACTTGTGAATGTGTGAATATGTCATGGTTGGCTCCCCTGATGCCAAGTAACTGGGACTGGCTTCTGTGATGCCTTATTTCAAACTTTGATGCCTTTATCTTTGAGAGTGGTGGAGGTACATACACTACTGAAGAAGGATCCATCACTCTCACGAAGAAGCTGTTCAACAAAATGTGAAGGTGTTTGTAAAATTAATAGAGCTCTCTTAATCTGAGTAGGCTGAAGCTAAACTAACTACAAGTCTGCTCTGCTCATTCCGATGCTAATGCAGAATTGCACTGATGATCCTTGGTTGTATCTGAGGCTAGAGCATTTACACAGACTGCATGTTACAGCAAGGCACGCTTTTATTTTGATGGAAATATCTTTTCTTTCCCAAAATACAGATGATTGCTGTGCTTGTGGACAAGATGATTCGAACACAAATAGTTGATTGCGCTGCAGTAGCAAACTGGATCTTTTCTTCAGAGCTTGCACATGATTTTACTAGGTATGAACTTGTCTTTTTTTTTTTATCTATAAATTTTAAGTGGCCAGTATGTGGCTTCTTCTATGAAAACTAAGTAGTGGAAGAGAAGGGTACAGTTAACCTTTTTGTTTCTTCTGCAAAATAGTACTTCAGTGTTTTGCTGCTCAAATGGGTTTGTGAAATCACAGGGGAATGCAAGGATTCGTGAGCATGACATTTTCCAGGTAGCCCCTGTGCATGCTGAGGTGGAGCAACACTGGATGCCATTCCTAGACAAGGACTGTAGTCTGTGTTGTGTAGCTGCTGGCTTAGTGAAGCCTTGCCCTGTGGTTAGGGCACGTATCTTGCACCACCCTCAATAACAGAATGTCCTGAAGGGGGAGAAGTGTAGCCAGAAAAGCCAGTTCGATGCAGGCAGTGTTGCAGTACGTGTGTGCACTAAAATGCCAGCTTGGAA
>NW_010589800.1:319625-363974 GCF_000705375.1 Tinamus guttatus
CCCCGTCCCGCCGCCCCGCGGGCCGCGCGCGGCCATTACCGCCGGGGAAGCGGGGCGCGCGGGCCTGCGGAGCCGCCGCCCGGTCCTCCTGTTCGCCCCTTTCCTTCCCCGCGTGTCACGCCGTCCTGCGGGCGTCTCGGCGGCAGCCAGCAGAGTGTGCTGCGAACATGTATGAGGGCAGCCCTCCCGCGCCCGGGGAGCTCATACATGCTCCGCCGCCGGGCTTTATTTATTTATATATACACACACCCCTACTTATTTATTTATTTCAACGGCTCGGGCCTTTGCCCGAGCGGCGAGCTGGTCCCACCCCTACCGGTTAAAACGCGCCTCTTATCGCAGGGCCTTGTGCAATCCAGAAACTCCTTCCTCGAAACTAGTTTAGCGATTCCTGTGTCACAAGAAACTGCCCAGATCGCTTCCGTAGGAATCTGGAGAAGTGCCACTTTTTAGCTCGTCCAAATGCCCTCTGCGGACGACCAGAAAGGTCTATAAAACAAGATATTCAGTAGGTGAAAATGTAAATGATAACCCTGGCCTATTTAACGTGATTAACAGCAGATCAGCGTCACCGAATTCTAGGAAATGGCTTGCGGAGTGAGACTGCAGGAAGACACATCTCTCTCCAGCCTCATTTCTTTCTCCTTTGGAGTTAGGAAGTAAAATGGCTGTTGGTTAAATACATCCCAAGTAAATTCATTACAAGTAGTTTGAAGCAAAGTGTTTACTAGGTCACTTGGAATTAATTGCTTGAAAAGCAAGCATTGTTGTACTGGTTCCCTGATTTTCTTCTTCTCGTTTTTTTTTTTTTTTTTCCTTTTTTTTCCTCCCCTGTTGTTCTGTTGGAGTAGGAGTTTAGGGAAGAGCGAATGTTTGAACTGTGCTCCAGGGATTAACAAACAATTCTGTGTTAATCACAAACCACAATTGCGTTAAGTAAGATAAAATTGGGAGCATGCATTGGGACGTAAGGCCTGAAGAATTTTATCATTATTATTATTATTATTATTATGCCACAAAATGAAAACTAAGATTAAAAAAAGTCCAAACATATAAGCAAAGGCATGTTCATGGACAAGGCACTCAAAACATGGACCGCAAGTGTGCCAGGCAATAAAGATAGCGTTTGACCGAGTGAAACTTACTTAAAACAAAGATTAGATATGGGCATCCGCTGAAAATGCTTTTATTTTTTGTGTTAAAATACAAGGAAAAAAAAAAAAAGGTTGTGGAGCCGGAGGAAAGCGATGCTGCGTTGCAGGGCTGCGGTGAGCTCACGCTGCGAGCGGCTCTGCTTCCTGCCTCTCCGAGAGGATACGGGAAAACTGGAAAAGGTCCAGGGAAAAGCGGCGAGGATGTGCAGCCGTCTGGCCCGGCTCCCACTGATGGGAGCATCCGGGTGAATTCCTGCCCTTTGGGAAGGGGGTGAGTTGGGGAGGCCGCTCCCGAGGGCTGTCCAGCCCAGCGCGGCAGGGTGGAGAGCGGCGGCCTTTCCCGCTCGGAGCCGTCCTTCCTGCAGGGACGTGGCGAACGCCCGGTGAATCACCTGGTGAACAAACTGCATGTCGGGCTCAGGAAATCCTCCGGCCTGGAAGCAGGAGGAACCCGGGCATAGGAGTGACTCTGGGGCTCTGCAGCCGAAGCAACGCTCCTCTTCCTCTCTATCCACACTTAAATACTTGGAGCATGGAGCCAGGGTGAGCATGGGCAGCCTTCCAGACAGGATCCTATGCTCATCCACACCAGGAATTGCGCGCGGAGCAGCTGCTGTGCTGTATATTCGCACCTCGCTTTGCGATATATTTACTTCTCACTGTCCACAAACAGGGAGTGAGTAGCGATCTGCGTTTGGTTGCTTTACAGTCTTAGGCCTACAACGGAACCATTTTATTTTTGTCCTCTTTAAGTGTTAAAAAAGAAAAAAATCCACAAGGCATAGGTTGTTTTTTGGTGGGTTTGTCTTCTGAAAGGAGTAGCTATGGAGAAAACTCTGTTTTCAGCCCTCTCCACGGTCCCCCTCTCTGACAGCCCAGGTCGGATCATGGGCTGCAGCCACCTCTGGGTTTCATGGTTAACAACTGGCCAGCGCAGGCTGACGAGCTGCTGCCCCCGGGCATTGCTTTTGCCCATTATAGGGCATTGCTTTTGCCCATTATAGGGCATTGTTTTTGCCTATTGTAGGGCATTGTTTTTGCCCATTGTAGGGCATTGTTTTTGCCCAAAGGTTTCAAATGTTTTTACAGAAGAGGTCAGATAGCTGAATTGCATCCTTAGAGAAGTAGGGGCCTCTTGGGACTGTGGCTTTTGGTTTGATAGGCTCGTTCTTTGTTTTAATGGCAAAGTATTGATGGCTTCCCGGTGCAAAAGAATCATTCCACCCATAAAAGGCAAAAGCACCTGCTTGGGTTTGTGCTCTCTTGATGCGCCCATCTACGCCACGGATGGCAGGGATATGTGGTGAATCATCCCCCTGGGCAGAACGGGACATGCAGAGCGAATTAAGTTTGTCATCTCTCTGTGAGAATCTCTCCTTTGCTCACCACCTGTAGGAGGGGATTTTCACAGTAACGTGACCTGTCTTTGCGCTTCATTTATCATCTCCCGATTGATGTACATAATCTTGGCTGAACGGATGGATAATGGGGGGAGCAGGCAGAGCGCTGAATGCCTGAACAGCACACTTGAAAAGAACGGGTGGGCAAGAATTGAAGTGTAAATGTTTAAAGACAAAATTTGGCATTCTTCTCTGACAGGAGAACCTAGTGCAAGTGGGGTTTTTTTTGTTTTGTTTTGTTTTATTATTTTCTCGTTACAGGAGATGACAGGATGTGAAATTACAAGGTAAATCTCCCCTATTAACTAGCATTGTAACATGATTTTTCTGTTTTATTATTTTTATTGAAGGCGGCTTTAGTATGTTTGCTTTTAATATCAATAGAAAAGACTGGTTTCACATCTGTAAACGGGAAGCTGTCATGGCATGGTGAAATTAGAGTTTCTTTTTGCTGTTACAGAGATCACCACAAAGCTGACTACACACTTTTGTTGTTAGGTAATCCAGGGGGGGTTTCTGCTTTCATTCTTTTACCAGGAAAATCCTCCTTCTCTTCCATGCACTTAAAGAATTGGAAGTTGTGAAGCTGTGGCAAAACAACCTACGTGCTCAAGAACTGTGTCATAAAAACTCTCGATTATTTGATGATATCTCCAGTGCAAATATCATTAAAATGCATCTATTTTTTTCCTTTCCCTTGAATTAAGCTTCTGAGTGTTTTTTCTTTTTTTCCCCGTCAGTAAATGGTAGAAGTCATGTTATAGATATGGATTTGGAGACTTACTTCAGCTGTGGCAGAGTCACAAGGTTCAGTTTTTGTTGTGGTTTCTTGTTTGTTTCAAATATACAAACACTTTAATGTGTCGGGATATCCACTTAAAAGGGATGTGTGAATTATCAGAAGTATTCCCCCCACTCCCAATTACTTAACTCAGACAAAAACCCTCTCATAACATCCCTTAGTAATTGAGCATCCTTAAAAAATTGCCTAAAGCTTTAAGCACTTTTCTTTCCATTAAAAAAAAAAAAATGTGTATTTTTGGGAGTGAAAGCCAGTGTACCACCTCTTACACTGATTTCAGAAACACAAGATGTAGCTGTTTCGATGGCCCAAGTCTGAGCATTCTGGGCAAAAAAGTGCGGTCAGAATTATGAGTGCAAAGTTGTAATCTTCCTGAAGTTTTCAAGGAGATAAGAACAGAAGTATTTGAGAAGAGACTCTTCATATTTCTACTTTTTTATTATTCAATCATTAAGCCCTTTTTTGAAGTTATAAAGAGATTACTTTTTTACATGATTGTTTCCCAGTCAGCCCTAGCAGTTCCCATAGGCAAAGTGACCAGAAAAGAGAACCACAGAGGAGCTGGCAGAATCTTTCATAGCAGGAAAACTCCAGTTACCAAGATTTATGTGCAAATATTTGCAAAGAGTTCTGGTGCTCTCGTCCAAAGATTTGATCATCTCTGCCTAAAGCTGGGTTTCCTAATATTAGCAAAACACAAACAGGAGGCACGAGTAGTTCTTCTCCCGTCGTTGGCCACCTGCACCTCCCCTGTCCTGCTGTTCAGGTTGGACATAACCAGGGTGTCGAAAAAAGGGCAGGGATGGAAGATACGAAATTGATCATAGTGACTGGGCGATGCATTTTACATTCACGAAAAAAGACTGATTCTGAGTGGAATAGGGAGCTAACATACGACTTAGGCTGCATAGGAGTGCAGGACAAATGAGAAGTGTTTCTAGGGCGTTATGGCATCTACAACATTAGAACACAGTCTGGATTTAACCCCTGAATGTGATCAGAAAATACTGATCACATTCCTGGATTACATCTTCACTTTCTACCTGGATTCCTTCAGTTACTTTATTTATTTATTTTTAAAGGTTTTGTTGTTGTTTTGTTTTTTCTCCCCCTAGGAGGAAAGTTGGTTCTGCTTGGCCAGGAAAAGTAATGGTGACCATAACGATCTAACATGGAACATTAATTGACTCCTCCTTGCAACGGGGAGAAGGAGGTTCCAAGGGCTTTAATTGCCCTGATTTAATTGAAACTGTTCATGAGTGAAGGGAAATTGGAAGCTTTCCTGATGCCTCCTCTCTATTCTTTCAGATCTGAGACATACACTACGTTCCTGTATTGCTTCCCCTTCATCTAGGTGTCCCAGCCTAATCTGTTCAAATTCTTGACCAAGGTGAAGCCAGATCCTTAAAAAAATGTAGCACCCCTCTCTTCCGACTGCTGTCTCTGTATTTTTTCCTCAACTGTGATCACCTCTAGTTTTATTTCTGAGATTGGTTTACACTTTTTGTCTTCCAGGATTGTTTTCCTTTGTGATTTAGATACACTGAACTTTGCCATTTGCTGTAACAGCTTTCTGAAGGGTGGTGGTATGTCTAATTGTTGCCTACAATTTGGGAAATAATTTTGGTAAGAAAAGGCTTCTCTTCCCGGCTATACTTGGGATCCAACAGAACCGTGCTGTACTTTTCAGAAGACTGCACTTCCTTTATTTTCCCTTAACCAGGATTTTAATCACATTGGAGGTCAATGGTTCCTTGTCTCCAGCCCCCCAATTTGAATTTGAAGGCGATGAAACGGTTCACCATTTATTGAAAGCATTCTGACCTCTGTCCGCATCTGGCTCTGACCTCCTGTAGACCTGACACGCACAGATGCCAGCCTTTTTGCTGGATTCACCGGCTCATTCCCATGCTGAAAGGAATGCGTTATTTTGTGTGTGTGTGAATCTGAATATATTCTGTCTGCCCAGGGTGTGTCAAACCTTTATGTAAAACTCAATCAGTGTTGGGTTTTGAGCTGTCAAAGCTTAGATCCAACTCCAATCACAGTTTTTGCGTGTCTTTTTTTTTTCCTTCCTTTTTTTTCCTTCTTTCTTTCTTTCACTAGAGATTTGCAGGAAGCTCCGAAGCTTGCATATTGTCCTAGGTTATGTTTGAGGTAGTGTGCATTTCTGCTCACTCTTAACTTTTCTCATAAAGTGAGAAGAACAGAGAAGAGGTCTTACATTCATTAGTTTTTCATTCATTAGGAATCCCTTAGATTCATTAAGGTTTTCTGTTTAGTCTAGTGAAGTCTCTGTAAATCGTGGAAGCTTGGAAGTTTATTTGCACTAGTTGCTCAACCTCCTCTCCAAGCAACGTCATTTCTCATAATACATTTTAAAGAATTGAAGTGTTTTATACATATTTCATATTCTCTGGATCTGACCCTCCTGTTACCCACAGGAAGGGTCTTAAACATCTTACCACAGTAAAACACAACCTCAGCTCATGCCCTGATTTCCTAATCACTTAAATCACTTTTCCTCTTTCATTCATTTCAGGAATTAACTTAGTACTATAAAACTTGCTCTGTTACTCCTTCTTACTTTTCCCCAATTGGTTGCTCAAAGCCATACATACAACATAAAATCACTTTAACTTAGGTACAATCAGCGTGCAAAGTTATTCACATATGACATAATTCTGTTGGCCCACATGTTCACCTGGAAAATCCCAGAGATCCCCCTGATGCATAGTGGGTTTTCAGTGGATCAGATGAAAATAATTTTACTTACCAAGTTAATCACCATTTTACTTAACAAATTAATCACCGTTAAAGATGGTGTTTATAAGTAAAGACCCATGAGATTCTGATAAAACGTGCCAAATTCATGGATTCGTGCATGGATAGGACATGTTTAGACATCAAATGCAGACATTGTAAACTTACTGACTTCTTGTCTTTCAGTCTGCTCTTCCTTGTTTGTTGTTTTGGTTTGTTTTGGTTTGTTTGTTTGTTTGTCAGTGGCAAAACTCAATTCATTTGTCTCACACATTTGGTAGTTTCTGATGCTTTATCTCCCAAAATGTCTAATTAAAACTAACCTGCCTGTATTACATCCTGCACCTATCCCAATCTAATAGCTGCTTTTAAATTCTGTTTTATTTTTAATGGCTATCAGATAATTTCGATATTATCTTAGTATATACTGAAGTATATGTAAGTATATATACTTCATACTTTACTTTTATATGTACTTTATGCACTATATATAATATATATACTATATATGCACTATATATTCTATATATATACACTGTATATATACTATATATACTTTATTCTTTACTTTTATATATACTTATGTATACTTTAGTATATATTGTACTGAGTATATTTAGTACTACTTACTATATATCATACTAGTATATATGTTAAGTATATACTTACATATACTAAAGTATGTATGCTAAAGTATATGTAAGTATACTTTTATATAAAAGTATATAAGAACTAAAGAATATATATAAGTATATTTAAGTATATACTTTAGTGTATATATATCATATATATACTGAATTCTGTGCTTAGGTTTTGAAATTTTTAGTTATGCAAGAAGTTTACATGTTCTGTGATTCCTTCAGAGAATTGCAAAAGATCTGCAAAGCAAGACTCCCCATGACAAAAGCCACAGTGGTGCCTGTTGTCCTTATCTAGCTGTCCATTAATTTCATTTTCTCTTATAGTTCATACCAAGGTCTGTCGTATGGAGAGTAGATTTACTACTCTGCTATTTTTGAAAAATTTGAAAATTGCAAATGTTGGCTTTTTTTGCCTTGAACTGAAAAAAAAAGTTAAAATATCTTGTTAGTTTATGAGATCTTTCAAATGTAACCTTGCTGTTATATCTTCTTCACTGATACATTATGAATAACATTCAGAGACTTCACATGTATATTTTAAGAAACTTTCGGTATAGTTTTTGCATGAGAAAGCAGATACTTTCAAGACTTACTTAAAAAGGTTTGGTTAATATATATGATAATGACCACTAGAGGATGCTCTTATTACTCTTCCATGAGCACTTATGTAATGAGACAACTAGTTTTAACAGTATAATAATTTGAATTCATAAAAAATCAATCTTGCTAAGTTTTTTGAGATCAGGCATAAGGCTTGGTTACATAATCCCCACTCAAGTATGTTTTCCCTGACTTGAGGGGAGTCTAATCCTGACAATATTTCCAGTTATGCATTTTTCACTTTAATGCATTGTCATTTTTTAAAATTAATGATGTGGTAGATCAGCAAGAACTTTCATTTGCTTCAGTACAAATTAAAATGTTCCATGTTAGATCTGAAATCTAGTCTTTCTGAAGCAAAAAGGTGTCCTCTGGGGTTTTAAAATATCATCCACATTCGTAACAGATAGTGGACGCTATATTAGGGCCCCATTCCCCAGTTGACTACCAGTTGGTAAAATATGTGTATGAGATGTGATTCAGGATAGATGCCACTTGGCTAACCTGGTTTCAAATGCGATACAATTAGGTGGCTGTATTTGCACACACATCACTAATCTTCTTTTGTGCTGTTTTATGCTGAAACCGTAATAACTTCCAAGTGGGCCACCCACCCTGCAGTGCAGGAAAAAATTTACAAAATAGGCGGGCTCTTGGTTTTTTTCTTTTTTTTTTTTTTTTTTTTAAATCATGTTTCTGTGAATCTGTCATTTATAGAACAATAGATGCAAATAATCATGGCAAAGTTTAGTTTTCTGCATGCTCATGCTACTGGCAAAAGAGCATTGAGATCAGAAGGGGGAATTTTGCTTCTGCAGAAGCTGAGGTTGATAAGATTACTGCTGCTGTAATTCACACCGTGCAGTTTTGAATGGAGCAGGAAAGCTTCTAGCTGATTCTTTTTTTCTCTCTCTTTTTTTTTTTATGGTTTAAAGGAAGCAGCCCTGAGAGACCCAAGAGCGAGGTGAAATCCGCTGTGCTTCTGAATTTACTCAAATTATAGCTGTAGCGCTCTAGACTGAGGAGTGAAATTGCAGTGCAGCGTGAGAGAGCAGTGCAGGCAGACACAGCCTTGCACGGGGGCTGGAACAGCAGAGGATGCCTTTGCCAGGAGGGTGTGCGTCCAGGTTTGTCAGTGGTGAGTCGCCATGCAAGGCTGGAGATACCCCAGCTGATGTGACACTGCTCTGTGCAGTGCCTATTCACTGAAATTCACTGTTTCTCCCTGCCAGCTTCAGTTGTAGCTTGGCAAAACTCTTTTACACGTTTTTCCCCATCTGGTTTGCTTAACAATGCAAGTGTTAAAGGAAGGACATAAGAAAAGTGCATCTTTTGCTTTCTGTAGGAAAAGCTGTTGTGTCCTTTTGTTTTTCTTCCTGTATTTGATTTGGCTTTCAGTCAATGCTAAGTGTACGTATTACAGTGTCCTTCCATCCTTAACTGTTATGCCTGTGAGTGAGCTATGTTGTGCATATCTACCACCATGAGCGAAGGCGACTGCTTAGCAAGATGGCATAAGAACAGATAAAGGACTAGGAGAAAAGTTCTGGTAAAAAATACAGGGACACACATGAAAAGCAAGGAACAAATTAATTAAACAGAATATGTCTAGTTCTGTTGATTAGCTGTATGTAGTCCAACCTTGGTCTGTTTTTTTTTTTTTTTTTATGGAAAAGAGGAGAACTGCTCCACATTAGCTTGCCCTGCAACCCTGAGTAAATGTAGCATTTTCTAAGTTTTGGAAAACTTCAGATCTGTGGAGTCACTCCAGAAATTAAGGATTACTCAGCAAGTCCTCTTTTTCCCAAGCAGAAATTTTGTCCAGGCAAGAAAACAGAATCCGTGCTGTTTTTCCAGTTGTGAGATAATAGTCTATTCAAAGATTAATGATGTGAAACCCAGCAATGGATATCTCAGAGTGGAGAATCCTGGAATCCTAAACGAGGACCAAGATACACATGTAGACCTATTTTTCTGTGTACAGGCAGAGAGTTCAAGAGGAACTAAATGCTTCAAAACCTTGACATATGTTTTCTACTGCCAAACCACACATGCTCAGCCAGTCCTACCCTTCTGGGTGCAACCATAAAATAATTTGTATGGGTTCAATAAATCTGGTATGTGTGAACACACAGTGCCAACAGCACAGCTTCTGCACAACCTGTATGTGTGTTTATCTGGGACTTTATCTAGCAGAAATAGGGGAGCCATATTCAAAAATGTTACTGATCATTCTGTCAGCACCCCAGCTGAGAGTCTGATTTGGGTTGAAAAATCCTATTTCCCATTTGTGCTTGAGGCAATTTCGCTTCAGCCAGAATGTATAATAAAAATAAAAACTTTCACAAGGTAACAATTGACCAACATTGAAGCACTGTAGTAGATCAGTTTCTGTCATTTCTGAGTCTTCTAGATGCATAAAAGGAGCAAGCAATTTAAACTCCTTGGTCGCGAGATGGACAAGGCAAACGTACTCCAGAGTTTGTCTGCCCCGAGTGGTTAATGTGGCCCATCTCGGAGCGTGCAGCCGCCAAAAAATAGTGAGTTTGCTTAATAAACAGCTGAGATGTGCCAGAAACTGGAGAAATAAGTGAGATGAAAAAGCAGGGTATGTTTTGAATAGTTTTCATGCTTTCGTTTCTGTTCAGTAAAAACACAAGCGGACAACGTGTTTAAGTTCTGCAAAGCTGTCAAATGTGTGTTCTGCCTCATAAGGCTTGATATTAATGACAGAGGAGACTTTTCAGTGCTCGTCTGTGTTGCAAAGATTTCAGCTTTTTTCCTGTAACAAGAGCGTATTCCAGGTAGAAGGGGGCAAGAGGTGAAGAAAGAGATAACCTGAAGAGCCTGAGCTCTTTACACTTGTGCCATACCTCCTGTGCAAATCCACACAGGTCTCTTTCGCAGCAACAGCTTTGCTCAGCTCTTGCAGCTATGCAAAACTTTAGGTTTCTAATCTAAGCTGATCATATAAACCATATTTGGTATGAAATTGGTATTCAATTGAGGCTCGTGCTGCTTCTCTGTCCTAGGAAGGGCTGAAATGCATGAATTTCCTGCCTCTCTCCTTAACTATAAAATGAACTCCTTTGCACCACCTCATGCCATGCAGGATAGCAGACCTGGTGCTGTTGCCCATCTCCACTTTTCTATCTGGATGGTAGTTTCTCATGGCAGGACCTGGTGGCTGCCACACTGGACTCAGCAGGGTCCTGGGGCAGCGTATTGTGGTGAACAGCAGTTACTGAACAATAAATACCTTTATTTAAAGAGTAGTTAGAAACAAAACGGATTGTCTCTTTTGCTTGTCTGTTTTAGAACCTTGAAATATTTCCCACAGAATCCTAAATATGACTCTTGAGGTAAAAAGTGCCACAACGGCTTCCACGTGGCCAGTGCACCATGGGTTTTGTGACCGCTATGTCTTGCTGTTAGTTCAGTGAGCATGAAGTACTCTGAAAACAGCCTAAAACATCTTATTTCAAACAGTGGAAAGCAGAGGCCAGGTCGTTCCCCAAGACAGTGTGAGAATGTCCATTTTCAGTCCGGCTCTGTGTTTCGCTGGTGACGAAGCAAGGCCGTGAGACCTGTGGGAGTCTCTGCTGCAGCTAATCCTGCGGCAAGGGAATGAGGAAAGTGGCCGAAGGTGCTTGGGCACGTGTGCCACCTCCCTCTCCAAGGCCTTTCCAGCACTGCAGGGCAGGCAGCAGCGCAGAGGTGCGGGGTGAGTCACGGCGCTGGAGGCCCCGCGCCAACCACCCAAGAAGTCTGGGGGTTGGAGTCCCAGTCGCCCATGGAGAGCGCTTTCCTGGTGTCAGAAACACCCGTATTTGATTAAACATGGAGAGTCAGACCTGTCTGGCAGTGCTGGTCACACCGGTGGCGCTGCAGTCTCAGAGTCTGAGAAAGGTTTATGTCAGAAGCCATCGCTCACATAGGTCTCAGGTCCTGGTCCGGTTGTGTTGAATATTCTTGAAGGATGAAGATCCCACCATGTCTGTGGGCAATGTCCCAGAGCTGCACTGCTCTTATGAGAATCACTTTTCCACACATTCAACCAGAATTTCTTCTGCAGCAGCTTGAGCCTGGTACCTCTTGTCCCATCACTGTACACGTCTGAGAAGCATCTGGCTCTGCCTACTGTAATGCTCTTCGGAGGGAGACTGCAATTACATATCTTTTCCACGCAAAACAAACTTTCTTTTGTATTTGTTTGTTTTAGGATGGCTCCAGTGGAGAGCATTTCTTTAATATGGTCAAGAACATTAATCTCTAGCCAGAATCTGGCAACAGAAAGCATGGAGACAAGGCACGTTTCCTACAGTTGCCATGAGGCAACCTGTTGAAAGTACCTGTGGTCTATTTTTAACACTGATACTAAAACCCAACTTTGGTATACCACTATGCATGTCCCCTGTGCAGATTAACAGGGACTCCATAATTGTCATTTTATGGTTTCAGACCCTTTTTTGGAGGGTGCTGCATGAGGGTGATGTCACCTATGTGTTGTTCACCACAGCTAGCTGCCCCAGGAGAAGACCCTACACACCTCAGCATCACAGTTTGGCCCTTTCTGCTACCTATATTCCTCTTGACTGCAGCAATGTTCAGTTTATAGACATTTGTGGGTTTCTTTTCTTCCATGACATCACCCAACACTTCTATGAAACTGTCTGGTGCATTTTTAAACCAGTAAAAATGATAGAATCTATATTATCTCCTGGGTCACCATTACCATATGCTAAGAAAAAGAAATCACATTTAGTTCAGTGTGAAGTTCCCATCTGCAAGTTTCATTTTTGCTTCCTTGTTTTTTTTTACTGAGGCACATGAGTATTTACTACCTATTGACCTTCTCCTTGCTTTTCACCTCTTGTGGTGGATCTTCTCTCATCCTACCCATCTCTCTTCTGAACCAATGTGTCTTAGTCTAGTTAGATGTTAGATGTTAGATAAAGAAATGCTGCCTTATTTATAATTATCCTCACAATAATTCTCTATCCTTTTCTGATTTCTTTCATTTTTCCATCATCTTTCCAAACTGGGGACATAAATGCTAAATATTACTCCACTGGCGTTTTAGGAGATATGTGATGGAGAAAGTAAGTTTTTGGATACATTTAACAAGGAGAATTAGCCAGCTGTTAGTTGGTTATCTAATGGGTCTCTGCTGAGCTGAAATCTTCTCCATGATATAGACAAAAATGACGATCTGTGTCATGTCACCTTCTCCTTTGTCTAGGCCCTGGTTCTTCAGGCAACTTCAGAAGAGGTAACAGGGATGCTGTAGGCTTTTCCATATTGACTTATTTACCAAATGCCAAGCCAAGCTTAAAAATAAAGACAGTCCCTTCCCTGGCCGTGGGAATGAAACTGTATTCTTAATAGAAGGGTTTGAAAGTAAAAACTGTTCTTTTTATTTAATTCTCTTCTCTTGTATTTTCCTGCTGTCCACGGTGGCAGGAGGTGTTGTTTCAAGATGACACCTGGAAAACTTCCTCCGTCACTCACCATGGGGAGGTTAGCGCACTTCTACTGTGAACTGCCATGACTGCTGCATGGGTGCTTTCCAGATTTGTTGCTGAGGTCAGTTTGGGAATTTGGACCAGCTGTGTGTTTGAAAATCACTTTGTCAGGTTGAGATAATACAGGGTACTTCTCTGAAGGTCTCTAACACAGAGGCTTCTACAAGAGTTGTTCTACAGTGGGACTAGTTTTCTGGGAATTCTACCTCCAAGTGGGTATCACCTCTTATTATAGCAATGGTGAGATCTGGGTCACTCTGGATGAATATTTGAACATAGGATTTTTCCCTTTTTTTTTTTTTTTTTTCTTTTTTTTTTTTTTTTTTTTTTCCATGGGGGAAAGGAGATGATTTGGCATGAGGTGCTACTCTGGGTTACTCTATTAAAAGAGTTTCATGAGTGAACTAGAGCCAGGCTGGAAGGTGGAAGACTAGGCAGGCTCTTCAAAGATGACATGACCCATGAAGTAGGGCTGCTGGAATAACATCTGACGGGAGGACAGAGTTCTTGCAATGACTTGCAATGGACCCTGAAGGCCCCAGAGCAGGTAACACCAGAGTCATTGTCCCCAAAAGCAGTTTCTTTTTTTTTTTTTTTTTTTCTTTTAAAATCCTCAAGCTCTGCAAGCTGTTCAGGTCAAACTAATACCACAATTATTCAAGGAGCTGAACCAACCAGTTTTACTAGGAGAAAGCAGCTTCTCAGACATGCCTGGAAGACATGGAGCTAGTTCACTTTGTGAGTTGCCTTCTGTGAAGGAAATAGCCAAACCGTGTATATGTGTTTGGGTAGAGGAGCGCTAAACTAAGCTTGGGCAGAAGGCACCCAGGATTGTGGATGTGGGAAGGTTAACAGAATTTTCTATCCGTTTTCAGTGTTTCTGAAATATCTGTACATACAAATGTACATACGGGGGTCGGGATTTGGCCCCTTTCTTGTCAGCACAGCTCAGATCTTGGAAGCACAGGGGCTGTGGCAGCCCAGAGCCAGAGCAAGCAGATGCTGCTATTCCAAAGGTGGCAGGCAGAGTTTGGGTGGCGGAAGGCGCAATCTGCAGCTTACTGCAGGGAATCATGTGCTAGTGTTTTTTACAGAATTATCCTCTTTGGCTCTTGGAGTGTTTCTCCTTTAGCTCATGAAATGTAGGAAAAAAAAAAAAAAAAAAAAGGAAAAGAAAGATGCTGCATTAAGAACAGCCCAGAGGGCATCAAAGGGCAGATTTTTTCAAGCCATATATTCAAGCCACAAATCCCGGTCTCTGTCTGCTGCCATCCGCAGGTTCAAGACATAAGATGCTTTAGATCGCTAGAGCAGTAACACTGAGGAGCTCAATAGTGCCCTGAGATCTTCATCACCTGTGGTGAGAGGAGACATGGCATGTATGCTCTTTGGCCTTAAACTGATCACCCAGCACTGCTGTGACCCAAATTATCACCCCAACACCATCTCTGTGCATTCCTTTCAATTCCATCAAGTCTTGCATGGGATCTTCAACATGTGAGCAACTTCTTGCTTCACTGCCTTCCCCAAAAGTCATTTCAACAAACCCAGAAGATGGATGGAGATGTTGTGCCCCCTTGTTCTGCTCCTTGAGGGAGCTGCGTTGCTTTCTGTTCAGAGGGTTGCTGGAGGATAAATCTGCATCTGCAGCACTTAAAACACATGCCGTGAGGGGAAACATTGGGGTTATAAGGCATTCAGGCTCCCAGGGGTACAGCAGAATTGCCTGGTGCAAGGAGATATCATTCATACCACCCCTGCATCAGCAGCTGGATATCTGGCAAGCAGATACTGCTTGCAGGAGGAATGGCTCTGATGTTACCTGCTCTGGGGCCTTGAGGGTCCAGTGCAAGATACCAGCATTGGTGGTAGTGATTCTTTCTTAAATCTTTATTATTTACCAGTGGAAATAGCTGAGATGGAAGAAGAGAGAAGCATCCCCAACATACAGCTTAAGATGCAGATCCTTCAGGATCTGCTCTATGAGTGATTTATGCAGTGGAATACAACCCCAAAGACTGCCAAGGTGGACGGGCTGGAAGATGTGGGGGTCATGTCCAGAGTTGGAACATCAGGCTCAGGCCTGAGCCTGTCAGCAGCTTGGATGTGACAGTGGTGGAGAGGGGTGCAACCAGGTAGGCATGAGTAGAGTCATCCTAGTTGGCCTCTGGGCTGCAAAAAGATCCTGGGTTATTTTAAAAAGTCATATAACTGTCACTTGAACGCCCAAATGTTTTCAAAATCAGGCCAAGTTCAAGCACTCCTGAGGCTCCAGCTGCCCTGGTGTCCCTCCCACCAGACAATCCACATTCATGGCCCTTGGGCACCCTTTTCCCATCACCATTCATTCCGTTGTCCAAAGCCAGCTCCGTGGTCCTAAGCAATGCAGCATCCCTGGCCTGTGGCAAAGAGAAGCAGATAATGCGGGTGCCTATGTGTGTTTAGGGGACACCCTGCCCAGAGGGATCTCCTGAAGCCAGGAGCTAGGACACGTTCTTGCCAGGGCCATGGGCAACGGGAACGAGAGGTGCAGAACGGCTACTCAGCGAGGCAGAGACGCTCCTGTGCCACACGAGGCAAGGAGGAGAACTGGACTGGAAGAGAGAGGGAGCTCGTACCGGCAAAGGAGTATAAGGACCACAGAGGATGTTTATTTCTTTGACGTTCTGCTTCTGCCGAGAAAAGCATCAAGGAGAGCCCTTTGGTGATACTGGTACATCCGGGCCCTCATCACAGTGCCCGTAGAGAGAGAGGCAGACAGTTCTCAACCTGTCTGATTGGTGCTGCGGGCCTGGTTTGTTCTTGCTTCATCTCTGCCTGTCTCATTGCTCCAAGTTTCATTTGGCTGAACTCTTCACTCAAAACGATGTGTTCAACGGGCTTTGTGCTGCGAACACGGCAGGAAGGCACTAGCTGTTCGGGGGGAACGGATGGGCAAAAGGACTCTGCTTTCAGCATCCTTACTACCTACCAAGCAGTTGTGCTTTTCTTTGTTAACCCATCTAAAATAATGGCGTTTCAAGCTGCTGAAACACACCTATGAAACCAAACCAACCTGGCCAGCCACTGTGCCCTCAAGCCTCCCACAGCGTGCCCTACCTGCCTCCTTCCAGGTCATCACAGAACCACAGAATCCCAGAATGGGTGAGGTTGGAGGGACCTCTAGAGGTCATCTAGTCCAACCCCCTGCTCCAGCAGGGACACCCAGAGCACGTGGCACAGGGTGGCATCCAGGCGGGTTTGGAAGATCTCCAGAGAAGGAGACTCCACAACCTCTCTGGGCAGCCTGTGCCAGGGCTCTGTCACCCTCACAGGAAAGAAGTTCTTGGCTTTGCATTGCACAAAGGAGGAATGAGACCAGCACGTGCCTGATGTGTTAGCTGGAAAAACATTAGTGATGAATGAAACCAAGAGGTTTTTCTCTTCCAGACCTTCATTTTCAGCCACCTTGCAGCTGTGCTGAGTATGAAGATAACAATCCTAAGGACAGGCAGGTACTTTGTTTTCAAAAGCAGAGGAAGGGGATGCCCTGATTAGAGCCATCTGCCACAGAAGGGCACTGAAATGAGTGGACGGGCTTGAGAAGTGCCCAGAAGTGCCCAGAATGGCCTGCGTGACTGCAGCTGCAGAGGGAAAGTCCTGCCTGAATGCAGGGACTTGCCCAGAAATGTTCTCCGTGGGCTTTGCGCCTGGGCCTGGGTATGAGGGGCCCATCCGAGGGGACTGGACATGGGCCTGGGCCGGAGTTCACGGTCTGGGAGAGCAACCAGGACCATGATGGTGTCCCTCCGTTCTGCACTGCTTCTGAACACGCGCAAAGGGGACCCGAGCGGTGCCAGCGTGAGGAACATGTCCCCATCATGGCTTAGCTGGCCGCTGCGGTGGCTCAGAGCAGCCTCTGGCTCTGATGGCTGCCTGAGAAGCATGAGATAAAGACTGGAGCCGCAGGGAGGTTAGAGGAGGAGAAAACTGTTTTTTAAAAAAACTGGCACTCTTTTTAGTGCCATGGAGTCCCAGTAGTGGAACAAGTAAGGTGAGGTCTTTTGAATTTGTGTCTCATGTCCAGAAATGCCCTGTAAGTCCTGGTTCCAGGAGCTGCATTGCAAGCAGTGCTGACCAAGAGGGAGCTCATAATGGGCCCCAGGTTGGGCTCACAGGGTATGGAAACTGCCTTTTTACAGTTGGTCCAAGGGCTCGTAATTGCTGGAGGCTGCTTAGAAATGCTGAAAACCTCTCTATTTTCCCAAAGCAAACAGCTTGAGAACACAGAATAGTGTTGATATGAAGAGGAGCATCTGGAGGACTCCCAGACCCTAGAAGTCCTATGGGGCCAGTGCAGTATACTCAGTTACAGCAGGACAAGGCCAGCCCAGGGCTCACCTTGCCTTCCCTGTGCATTTTGAGAGCTCTGTGCAAAAACATGCGTTGCACGGAGCTGCATTGCTTACACACACGTATTGAATGCTACGGACCCGTGTGTGAACTAGCACTGGTTTTCAATATCCTTTGTGCAGCTATGGGATGTCTGACATTCTCATGCTGTCCCCATGTTTGGAAACATGCCTTAAGCACTTCTTATTACTTGATATTTACATCGATTCTGCCTGTATTTATGTTCCTGTAATTTCTAGTTAACATTTATTTACAGAACAGTGCGAGAAGTACTTCTGACAAGCACATGTAGTAACCGGTTTTAGAAAGATGGGGCAGGGCTCTCCTGACAGCCGTTTTTAGAATGTAATTAGGAAGAGCTGTGGGGAAGAAGTAGCTGCAACGGCATTTTTGTGTTTCCCACTGATCTTGGCTGCTATTGTCTGGGATATGCTTTTCTTTGTGTACAGAGTTTGACTTCCCCTTCATAGGCACAAAGTCTCGTGCGCTGGAGGCTGCTGCCAGCTTTAGAATGATTTCTTTTTCCCTTTGCATACAGTGTGAAGCTGCAGAGCACCCCAAACAACAGGGTAGTCTTTTAAAGCAGCAGATACTGTGCCAGTGTCAGGGACTTTGTTTGAAAAAATATGTGTTTCTCGTTCATTACAATGCAGATTTTACATAGACATAGCTGCCTCTGTGTTTCGTTGCCTAGGAAAGATGATCTTTCTGCTTCACTACCTTGTGACAAACAAGTTGTCAAGAGAAATTAAAACAGCCTTTGGACAGGGATCTTTCTTTCTTATATGAATTCTGGGGCTTTTTGTTTATTTGTTTTCTTTGGTTCCTGATTCTACAGTGGTGCTAGGAAAGTAAAAGACAAACCTGGAGTTCCCTAGCTTGACACTTCATCTCAGAGAAGTGAGATGTTTTTACCAACAGCAGAAACAAAAAGGAGTAAGTCTCTTACACAGTCTTCCTACATCATGCAGACTTTCTGTTTGTTTGTTTTTCATACAGAATTTATGTATTTTCTATATATGGCTAAGAAATTTGACCCATCTCTTGCAATCTTTCAAAACCAGAAAGTGTTCTCGTAAGCCTCTGGCTGCCCGTACACTGTGAGCCTGGGAAGAGCCGCTGCAAGTTTGCATTTCCCCAGAAGTGATTGGAAGTGACCGTACTGGGCAATCCAATAATAAAATTGATGTATATTTTCTTGCCTTCCAGGTGTTTTCCAAGGCCGCGCAAAGGGAATTTAGGGGCAGTTGTATTTCACCCTTTGGTATTGAATGACATTTGGGTTACTTTCAAGCTTTTTGGGTAGTCAGAATGGCACATTACTCATCTTTCCTGTTAAAGAGATTCCAGGAATGGCTGAAATCCCAGAAGCTTTTGCATAAGGAATCCATAATAAGTGGATTCCTTTCCTTCCTCAGGCTTTAACAGTGCACTGTATCTCTCCATGACCTTGAAATGCCAGAAGCAGGTCAGTCCCCAAAAAGATATTTGTGTCAAGTTATGTTTGTGTGTCTGTGTTAGTTCACTGCTGTCTACCCTTCAGGCTGCATAAATCAATGGCAAATGCATCTCAGGTGAGTTACAGATCACTATGTTTTACCAGCAGAGTGGCCGCTTACACACAGGGTAATTCCTGGTATTTAAACTGGATGTATGTGTTTGCACTGTGTAATGTAATACGTGGACAGCCACATCTGATTGTGTATAATGCCCAGGATTGCCTTCTATGATGCATTAACAAACTGAAAGACAAGAGATCATCTTGTAATAGTGAGGGTTTTTTTTTTTTTCTTTTCAAAAAATAATGAAAGTTAAATTCCTTTTTCTCCCAAGCCGCAAGGTTTCCCAAATTTGCCCTCCAGCCGTGAGGACTATTGCTGTTGCCCTAACTGAAAGCTGAGATCCTTACATAATCCTGTGACTATGGAAGAAGGGGTTTTGAGAAAAGGGCAGAGCAATGTGAGACTCACAAAAATTCAGGGAACCTTGTGGCAACACTCCACAGCTTCATGGCTCTTCAGCTGCCCGTGCTGATTGACACCACCCTGCAACACGCTTTGCTGCTTGAGTATTGGTAGGAATTGGGCCTCACTGAGGGTCCCTCAGCTCAGTAGAGGGGCATCAACACCCCTCTGAGCCAGGTGAAGGTAGCAGGGGAGTCAGGAACCATCTTTCTGCACTTGCTTTGAGCTTTGCTTGTTTGTAGGCTAGGGTTCTTCAGGCTTTTGGAAACTTATCCAGTGTTTGCACAGAACTTTCCATATCACAGTCAAAAAATCACTAGAGCCTCAGCTCAAATATGATGTTTGCTGCAAAGCCATGAAATTTCTTTTTTTTTTCCTGACTAGTATACTCCAATGATATTATTACATGAACCTAAATAGAGCCTTGTGGGTTTTTCAGATCCTGATAAGAAAAGGGATTATTCCTCCATCCAGGAACATCCCTCTGTCTTTGAGGCATGACATTTGGATCTAGCAACTTTGCAGGCATGTTCTAGGAAAATACTCATCCCATTTTTTGCATTAAATTTTGCAGAAGGACAGTGAAAAAAGTAGCACTCGTCTCATTCCTATAGCAATTCAATAATCATTAAGTCTTTGTGATTTTATTGTCTAGGCTTAATTTCATGGTTGTGAAAGTGCTCACATGTACATGCCTGAGGAGATAAACAGGCAGATAAGAGCTAATTTCTGCCTGGTTAAAGACATTTGCCTCCCGGAGTTGCTCACCTGGCTCTTTGCAGTGTGGTTACAAAACTCTGGAAGGACCAAATTCCCCTAGGTTTGAGATCCCCAATGTGTGCGCACAGATAACAGCTTTTACACAGATAACTTTCCCGAAGTGCCGAGCCTCAAAGCTATTGTTCATTTTAAGGAATGGCCTGAGATACACAGAAATAAAACATTTATCTGAAAGAAAAACATGGGGGAGTACAACTACTGTGGCTGCAAATTGTAGTGACATCCTAAAATGGAAATGGCAAACTGATGTAGAAAATATTTCAGCTTGAACCTTGGAGTTTATACTAAGAATGGGTTTAGTCAGTGCAAGGTGCTATTTTTTAACATATATATGTAACATAATAGTCTGTAGTTTTATGCCTCTCTAACCTAATAGGAGTGGGCTACAGACACCCACCTCTGCAAACAGCTTAGCTTGTCCATGCCAGAAAGGTACTAACACTTTGCATGCATGTTAATCCCATTATGGAGCAAGATTGGCTACCGGGTGTCCTGGACTCACCAGCAGTGCAGAACATGTTGCTGCCTAAGTGCCTGTCTAGGTAATGCTCTCTATACTGCTAATTTGACTATATGTTCCAGGTTGTTTTGTTTAGGAGGCGTATATATAGTATCACAATAACGAAAGACTGCCAGAGGGAGTGGTAAAATTACTCTGGAATTACAATCCTTCAAATTTCTAATAGTTGATGTGACTGTTCATTGCTTCGGAAATGGCTTGGGCGTGATAAGGCTTTATGTGTACATTTTAAGTGCATGGATGAGATAGAATCTAGATGAGGGGTAAAAGGGTGCAGCAGCTCCCTAGTTTTTGGCTTAGGATGTCCAGAACATGATGGGACACATCCTGCTATTTTCTGTTCTGATAGATGTGAACCTGAAACCCAAGCTGTCAAATTGCATGTCACACAAGGGCAAAATGCTTCCAAAGATCAGCAAAAGAGAATATTTTCACTAAAACAATTAAACTTGCCGAGCATGGTATGCCAAATACACCCCCAAAAGTTATCACAGCCTACGTATAGGATCTGGCTGGAACCTAGACTCTTCCTACTCTCTCTGCTCACATTGGCTTGGACTGCTCTCCTTGTAGGAGTTCTCACGCACAGGATCAATAAAACCAGCACCCTGGGCCTTTTATATCCTGGTTCTGAGTGCCTGAGGTGGGATTGCATGTGTCTGGTCACCAGGAATGCAGGAGAATCCACGTCTCCAGGTCCGTGAGGTGAAGCAGCTGAAAGATCAGTCATGTCTCTTCTTCATCAGGGCAGCTGATGGAACCTCAGTGAGGGGAAATCTATTAGTTATTGCTAGAGAGAAGGAGGCTTTCTCCTTCTGTTGCCCCGGGTCCCCATGGCTTGTGCTGTCTGTAATCTGCTGGCAGCACCAAGTTCTACCACCTCAGCCAAAATCAAACAGAGCAGCTCAGTGACGAGCTTGGGGCATAGAGGAGAGAGACAAGTCAAAGCCTAACCCAGCCATAATGCAAGTGATGTTGGTGGATGCCTGGAAGACGAGGAGAAAGCACGTCTGCTCTGTAGTCAAGGGTGTCTCCATTTGGTCCCTCCAGGCAGAGGACCCGGGTTCCTCCTCATTTCTAAGCTGTTGGGTAGCAGCAGGTCTGGTGGGACTTTCACCTGCTGACATTGTTTTTCATCAGCGGTGCTTTTATCGCCCGAGAAAACCCACAGTCACAAACACTTCCCACGAGCTCCACCTTAAATCATCCCGAGAGTTAAGTATGGGCAGGATATGGCAGCTCCTTGCTAAGCTGGGTATTTTGCTGCATATGTACAGCACCATCGTGTGTCTCTGGTTTCGGGGTGGAGTTTGAAATGTGGCTCCTGACCCATAGAGCCTTTTTACCCTGCTGACTTGGGGATAATTTGTGAGTGTTCAACAGAGTAGTATCCGGGTTTGCCAAGGGGAAGGTTCGCAAGGGCTGTGTCCTGCAACAGCCCCTCAGCTTTACAGTTCTTCAGATCATGGATCCAAACCAACAGAGCTCAAATCTGTGGCCCTAAAAGTACGCTGAAATTTCTTCAGAAACCTATGACAGGAGTTGTCCTGTGGGAAAAAAAAAAAAAAAAAAAAAAAAAGACCTGCTTACATAGTAATAAGGACTACCTTAAAAATGCCTGAGCGCTCCAGAAGGGCACTTTGTATTTTGTCCCATACGTGATAGTAAATAAGTGATCCCAGAAAATCTTTCCAAATGATCCTACCATTCCAGGCAGTGGAAAAAAACAGAGGTCAGAAGTTAACTCTGTACTAGAATTACTTTATTCTGAGAAAAGCTGCAGGACAGCCCGCAGCAGCCGATTCCTCCAATGTTTTCGAGAGTCACCCATGCAGTGACTGAGTCAATCGTTTCATTTCGTTGTTTCATGGACACTTTTAAGGACTTTTTAAAAACTTATTTAAAACCACTTTTTAAAAATATGCTTATTTTCTCAGCCCTGAGAAGGGCAGGACAATACTGCGGTGACATTCCTCAGAAAGCTCCCGCAGCCTTGGGCTTGTGTTGTTTAGTTTGCAAGTGTGATTAAATACCTTTGTCTTTTAAAATAGGTGACATTCACAGCCTTTGGCTACCACATAGCAAAGACTAGGAGCTATTTACCTAGCCTGTGTAATGCTAATAGCTAGTGGAAATAAAGGTGACAAGCCTAGGAGACTGCTAGACAAAGCCTGGTTGAAGGAGGTCTCCAGGAGGAAGGTGGTGCTTCCATGATGGACTCTAAAAGGCTGATCTAGAAGGTTTCCTACCATATGCATTTGGTGAGGATCCACAGAAAGGACCACCAACATGTAGAGGTAACCTGTTTTCTCAGCCTTTCTTGTGGTATGAAAGCAGAGGCCTGGAAAGGACATGTGAAATAATTTCATAGTTAGGGTCTAATAATTTATGGCATCCACTAGTTATTGGAGCTACTCATGATTTTGCCAATATGATGCTTTTGCTCTAAGAAAACAGCAAAATCAAAGAAACTTAAGCTTTTAGGGAAGCTTGTAGAGAAAAAAAATGCCTGAATTTACCATCTAATCCTTTGTCAAAAGGAACTTGGACATGCATGGAAGTGTGGGCTCATCCTGAGTCAGTTTGAATGCTGAAACTCCGCTGTGGACAATGAACTGCAAGTGCCTGGGAGTTTCCTCACGCTGGTTTTCACAGCCCCTCTTCGGTACCACCAAGGAAGGAGGCGCTCTGCGTGAGCTGAAACCCGAAAGGAAGCACGGCCTGATCCCAGGTGTGACAGGCAGCTGCTGCAGGCTATGCAGTGCCTGGGATTAGTGTCCTGCCGCTCATCCCGGCCCTTTCAGAGCAGGGCAGGATCTTGGCTGCAGAGCTTTGGCATGCTCCGGGCATTACTCACTACACAACTTTGTCAGGACCCCGGATTAAAGCACACCCAGCCTGTGGATAAAGCCAAATTTCTTTGCTACAGATAATTTGTTCCTGTAACTCACTTTTTGTCCCGAGATAACAAAAGCATCAATGCAAAATATATATAAAACAACAGTCTTTACTGATAATCAGGAGAACAATTAGCAGCACCAAATATAGAAATGTAGTTTCTTATGCCATGCTGCAAAGGCCTGAGCTCAGATCAAATGGTGACTCTTGGACAACTTCTTGCTCTAGCAAAGCGGGGCAAAATCCCAGAACATATTGTGCCTTTCCTCTTTCTGACAGCTCAAGACACCTAAACCAAGGAAACAAAATGCCAGATTTAGAGTTCTGAGGCAGAAGTATCGCACCACCACAGTGGCCATCAGGCCCTAAATAGTATCTATTCAAAAAATGATTTATCTTCACCAATCAGGAGGAACCTAAGGACACAGAGCTGCCTTCCTGTCCTGCAAAAGCTGAGTCAGATCACTGAGTGTCAGAGGTGCTGGGCAAGGAATCCTCCAAGAAAACGCAAGTAGACAAGTCTTTGGGAAAGCCAAAGGTTCCTGTGATGCTTCTGCACATTTTGATAATTTGAAGACAAGAGGAGGCTGAGGATGTTTAGAAATCATTTCCAACATTATTAATCTAATGGAATTGAAACAAAAATGAGACATATAATGCAGATGTACCTGACAACAGGCAAAAGTGGCAGTTTGGATTTGACAAATGCCTTTTTGTTTGGACTGTATCGATAATCACCTATTTGAACCATTTTCCTATGGTATTAGGCGTGCAGTGTTGGATCAAATGCTACACCAAAGCAACATCTGAGAAGGAATGAAAGAAAATCGTAAACTCCCATCCACCAGATATTGATGCAGGCTGAATAATCACATGAGGCTGCTTAGCTGTTCAGTTAAGAGTCAGTACCGCTCTTGGTACTCAAGGGAGTAAGCCCTGGAGTCACATAAATAATCCTCAGAATTACCCGGAAAGTCATTTTAAAGATGTGACTAATTGAGGAGTGAGAGTTGCAGGGCTTGGCCACAGAATTGCAGGTTTTATCGCAGAAGGACTGTCCAGGAAGGCACCTCTGGAGGTCCTCAGTGCTCTGGGTCCCCTGCTCCAGACTCAGCTCACATCTAAGCGAGGTCAGATTGCTCAAGACCTCGTCAGACCCAGTTCTGAATATCTCTAGCAATGGGTGTCTCACCACCTCTTCAGGATCTGCCTATCTCTCACAGAGAGTTTTTCCCATGACATCCAACTTCCACAGCTGCAACATGTCCCCGCGGCCCCTTGTCCTTTCCCTGTGCTGACAGGGATGGGATGAGAGCTACTAGATCCTCCCCAAATCATGTCCTGGCTCAAGAGAACCAGCTCCCTCAGCATCTCCTCACAGAGTTTGTCAGCGAGTGATGCTTGCTGTGGTGTCTTTCTACTCACAATATCCTGTATTTCAGCTGCTCTGAGGAGATGGGTGCTCTTCTGGGGATATTCTAGCACCAACAGGGCAAGACCATGTAGGCAATGGTGTTCTCCCTTGTGATGCCGTAGCATCTTCTCCCACGCGAGACGTCGCAGGGGCAGGGTGAGAGCCAGCCGAGGAGGAAGGTGCTGAGCCGAGGGGAGCTCCGGCTGTGGTAAGGATTGATTAGAGGCAGGGTTTCATCCCAGGGTTTGGGCATTAGCTTTGACTAAGAGCCCAGGCTCTTTCTTTGTTAATACTGAACAAATACACAAGTAAATCAAGCTATGTTTGTGTTACACATGTCTGTCTTTCCCTCTCTTTTGTATTAGTTTAGCTACCTTTTCCCTTTCCTTTTTCATTCTCCTTTCTCTTTTCTTTTTATGGAATCTTCCAACTTCTTAAATGATTGTTCTTTTAGATAATGAGTTTGTTCTTACGGGTACCTGAGATGTTGGTTCTGTTTCCCTCTCCCTCTCCCTCTCCCTCTCCCTCTTTCTCCTTTCCCTCCTCCTCCTCTTTACTTTTGTGTGTGTGTGTGTGCATGTTTGTGTGTGAAAGGCTCCCAATATTTTGCTGTTTTTCAATGAAAGTTGAACACTGATATTAAGACCTTTCTAGCTCAGGGAAGTGGCTGTATTTTTTTCAATATTGCCATGTGTTTGTTAGATGTATGAACTCTGGAGAATGACTGCTGAGCTGCACTGCAAAATCAAGGCAAGATCCTGAGAGTCACTCTGGGCAGACCAGCAGCATAGTTGTATCAAGCATGAAACTGTATTACCATTTTAGCAGCATTACTGTCACTGAAAGATGTTCTGAAATATATTAATATCACTGATTATCTGGAATTTGAAATACACTGAATGTGTAACAGAGATGAAGCGTTTGGCAGGGCTGATTAAGACTATTTTTCCATAAGGCTGTTTGGAGTGGGTAGACTCATTTCTGGGGGTCCTATGGCACTTGCTATAGCAGGAAGATGGTAACTCCAATGTTTTCAGTCTTGGCATTTCTACTATAACCGTTGCCCATCCATGAAGCTGTTGGTGCTCATCACAGTGCACTCGCTGTTTACACATTCCCTAACTGGGATAGGGATGGTTTAAACAGGCTGATTTCAGCTCTTGCGTAAGCCTCTCCTTGCACTCAATATTACAGCTTAAATAAGCTTCCTTGCACTCAGTATTACACTTAAATAAGCTCACCACACCACAAACCATGTGCTCCACCCAGCACACTACAAAGTTATTACTCCTGCCGAACATTGCATCTTTCAGCTTATTTGTTATGTTCACAGGAACTTTGCAGAATATACAAGGAACTCGCTCCTTCACTTGAAGATTTGAAAGAATCAGCCCAGGCACAAATGTTGAAGGAATAATTTGGGTTTTGCCTCCACATTTGCAACTTTCAGATTATCCAAATGGCCTCTGAGAGAGATGAGGCTGAACTTAAAGGGATCTTAAATACCTATTTTGACAGACACTACCCACTGTCAGAGGTCTGCATTCTGATCTGAGGTTAAAACTTGATTTCTGCAGATGCCAGCCATGTTTTGTGTAAAAGGAAAGGCCTGAAATGTAACAGAATAGACCAGCATTTCTATTTTGATGCGAAGCAGCAAGAGGATGTTGCTGGCTAACCTGGAGTTTGCAGGAATCTTGCAGAAATGGGTGTCAGAGACCCAGGGTAGCATGACTGAAACTCGTGGAATTCTCCAGCATTTGTTCCTCAGCTGTGCTTGTTTAGACAGACCAGGCAAAAAAGCACCTGATTTAGTCTGAGGAGGGGAGCTGGAGTCCAAAGTAAACAAGTATGGGCAGCCCTTCTGAGCAGCTTGACTTTCAGGTTTCCTGAGAGCAGTCATGCCCACAGAGTCACTAATGAGCAGGAATTTGTTTGCTGAAGATCTCTGGGGCTCCATGTTTCTTTTCCAGGTGGGGGCATTCAGACAATTGATGAATAGAAGCAATTTCTTTCTAGGATGGTAAATATTTAACTGGAAAGTTTGGAGAGATCTGCGCTTCTGAGTTTTCAAGGCCCTCTTTAAAAAATAACTTTTTCTTTTTTCCCCCCTGCAGTCACAGTACAAAAATCACAGACAAAAATGAGTAAAATCTTGGAAATCGCACACAAAAATGGGATTTCAGTTGCCACAGGTGTCTGTCTCTGACATCTGCAAAGCACTGCAGCTTGTTCCCATCTCCCTTCCCTGCCCTGGCACCCACAAAACACTGTTCTTCATTAGAGACAGCTCCTGAATGCCTGTCCACTTCTTTTCTTTCCTTAGAGAACTAAATAACATGGTACATTATCTGCCCAGGACTCCCAAATGAACTTGAGAGTATTTTTTATTTTTTTTTAAGTGAAAATGTCGTTCTCATGTTTCCCCACTGCTGTGTCTAGCAGCTTTTGGGCATGACAGTGGCTCCAGCAAGTATCTTGAGCTCTTTGGCATGAAATCTGTGTGAGGACCTGGCAGCCAAGGTGGCAGCAGGCACTGCGATGGTTTATTATAGTGTCCTAGAGTGGAGAGCCACCAGATTTGAAGGCCTCATCCAGGTGCTGGCAGGATTTCCAATGGCTTCAGTGCAGAACTGGAGCTGCTCTCAAGAAGATGAGCGTCAAAGATAAACAAACTCTCTCATTCATTAACAAGGATATATTCTGGGGGTTTGTCCTGGAAAAGTACCTCCAGGAAAACAGCTTTAATAGCTGTTCTGTGACTAACTTTACTGGCTTAGAAAGAGCTACGCGTTTAATTGCCTGCTAAGATGACAGAAATGCAAGATGTGTGTGCTCGGATTGAGGCCACTGTGTATTCTGTAGCCCAGGACAGAGTAAAAGAAAGGTCTCCCAAAGATCTGCCTGCTCTGCTGCTGAAACAGACTCAAGAGCCTTCTCCTTTCCAGCACGATGCTTGCAATGCCATTAATGAAATGCCTGCCTGGAAGTGCTGTGACAAGGAGGCTTGAATGCACACTCAGCTGCTCAGTACCCTGTCCAAGGGGAGAGCAGGAGGAGGAAATGCAGTGGACAGAGTGCCCTCAGGGAGGTAATGCAGTGTGTTGCCTCGAGAGCCATCCATCTTCAGAGCTAAGCACTGGCAAGGAGAGTGCTGGAAGGAGGGAAACGAAAAAAGCAGGGAGGGTTCTAACAGGGAGATTAAACGGGCTTTTTCTTGGGATTATCATTTTTCTGGAGCATGTCTCCACTTATCTTGGTGTCTGGGTGTTGGCTGATTCTCTGGACTCTTTGTTGGCTGATATGCCTTCCCAGTGAAGATGGTCAGGAATGGCTCTTTGGGCTACCAAACTTCCAGGGACCCAGGATGAGGGGAACTTGCTGATGGGAGACACTGAGGAGGAAAATGTACAGGAAAGTGGTGGTGAACAGTTCGATGCAGCAGAGCCTCCACAACTTGGTGGGCAGGAAGGGACAGAAGAGGACTGGGCCTGTTCAGCCTGAGGGAAAGTTTCTGTCAGCAACTGCCTAAAAGACTTAAAGAGAGGGCAGAAAGAGGCTCCTCTCAGAGGTGCACATGAAAAGGACGAGGAGCAATGGGCATAGGTTGCAGCAAGGAAATTCTGTTTGGGTGTAACAAACAAATGAACAAAAATACCTCCCTTACTCTAAGTTTTCTCCAATGCTAAAGATGCTCCTTCATGCCAAGCCAGACTCTGCTTTTATCCTCTCAGCCGTTTCCATCTCTTTCCAAAGATTCACTTATGGCTGAGCCTCAGGACAAGATGTCTCTGCACTGTGGGCATGATCTCGCTGTGATCTTCCAGAGGAGCAAGCCTGACCTGCTTTTTCTCCATTGCACATAACTTATCTTTGGAAGAATGGCATTTCGTTTGCCAAAAAAAAAAAAGCCTTGAGGTGAGATATCAGCATCTGGAAATTTTCTCTGTGATCTGCAGTAGGCGGCAAGAGTTGTGAAGGACACGCTGCAACTGGGGACAGAAGGGACCTCCGCTGAGTCAGGCGGACAGCAGTAATGTTGCTGACCATGAATTAGCTGCAGGTGTTCAGAGACCTGGATGTGCTGAACTTGCAGTGGGATGTTGTTTCTGGAAAAGGCTTTGAATACAGAACCAAAGCGTGCCCACTATGAACTTACCTTGGCAGGAGGGCTATCAGGGGTTGCCTAGAGGAGCTGGGAGAGGGTTTCTACCTTCACTGAGGATGACTGTGTGAACTGCTCCTTCTTGGAAGGACCTATGGAGCGTGGGATGGGGCTTCATCACCAGAAGTGCCATCACTGCACACCCCTGGATAGGTGGAGGCAAGCAGATGAAGGGAAGTGAGAGGCCTCCACGAGTGGTTGGGATGATGGAGGTGGAACCTGGAGGGCTGCAAAGGGTGTTTAAGGGTCTGGAGGGCAAATGGGGCCAAGCAGCATATTTCAATATATGGTTATTTTATGCCTGTGTATCAGCAGCAAGCAGGAGGAATGCCTCATCCAAGAACTCTCCCATGCCAAAGTGCTTATGAGTGGTCTATGCATTACATATCACCATCCCCTTAGGATATCATTTGGCAGTACCTTACTGTAGGTAACTCTGCCCACCAGGAAGCAGAGCGCTGTGGGTGTGAGGCTTGCACTTGAACTTCATGTTTTACAGTGGAACCTGTTCTTGGTGGACAATCTCCTTTTTTTTTTTTTTCCCTCCTCCTTGGTCTCTAAACATTTTCTCTTGATGATCAAGAATTTTTAACAAATCCTTAGACCTAAAGATTTATCTGGGAAATCTGGATTTACCTAATCCATTTTTTTTCATCTTTTAACAAAGAATTTGCCAGTTTTCAGGTGAGCTCCCATCTTGCCAAAGTGGTAGGTTTCCAGGCTTCTCTCTGATCCTTTCCTGGACTTGGAAGAAATCCTATATGAATGACTATCCCTCTTGATCTCTTGGGAAGGGAAGCCATTCAGAGCTGCAAAACATTAAGATAAGGCCGGTTGTAGTTTCAGCAACAGAAATTAAAAACAGTTTGGGGATGATTTTGTGTTTGTGACAGACAGAGGAGCCTCAGCAGGGCTGCAGCTGCAGAACGGGGCATCCGCAGTTCCCCAGCAAGGATACTCAACACGTGCTGCTTTGCACATCTGGGCTGATGACTCCAAGGCATCAAGGCATCCTGGGATCGATGTCATGCCTCGTGGGCTGAGCAGCCAGCGCCCTGGCTCTGTTGACCCAACGCAGCAGCAGGAGAAGTGAGAGGCTTTAAGGAGCTGATGGAGGTAACTGCTGATGGAGGGAGGTTTGAATGTCCACTCAGACGCTAAGACACCACCTTCAAAAGTCTTTTTGGAAACACTTATCTGAAGGGACAAAGAAGTGAGCAATGGAGAGACAACTTGCAATAATTAACTAGCCCTTTCCTGAAGTGTAGTAATTTCAAGTTCTTGCTGGCTTCCTGCAGGGAACAAGATGATGCCAGTATGGGCTTCCATAGCCCAAGCTGCTGCTCTCGCTGGTCACGGCAGCTTTGCTGTATCCTTTCACTTTGTGTGTTTCAGCCCTCCTTGAGGAAGAGGTGCAGAGGAATGTCACCTGCATTGCCATTGCCAAGTGCCTGAGCATGAGAAGTGAGGCAAATACCACGAGTGGGTGGCAGATTTCTCCCATCCTTGGCTGGAGAAGGATCACACTCTTCAGATCGTGATCATGGGTTATCTGCAGTTGGTACCGTGCATTTTGTGGCACCTGGGGCTGCTTACCTTGACTTTCCTATCCTGGGCAAAGACATCACGGATGGCAGCCAAAGTAGGGTTTCATACTGCAGCAGAGAAGGCAGGCAGATCACGTGTGAAAACCTGAAGCAAAGTCCCCAACAAATCATGAACCTGCCCAGTAAAACCAAACCTGCTCAACTGTGCAAGAGATTTAGGATTGGAGGAAGCTGTCTCCCTTTTCCTGCCTCCCGTTGCTTTATGTTCACACTTGAAGTCATGCAGGAGACATGTGGAATCTGACGCATGCTAATTTGTACCCATGAGCAATCCTGGATTCTCACCAGTCCTGCCCAGGCTCTGACTAAAGGCATAGCATAAGGAGCATGGTAATTACAGCAGTCAAGTGGTTTTGTCAGCAGTTTCCAATTTATCTCATGTTAAGTGCCTAATTAGTATCTTGTGAAGATTTGTGACATACTAGACATGTAGACTGAAAGACAAGTAACTGATTAAAAAAAAAAAAACTTGGCGGAAAGCCCTATTTCTGCCTATTCCTAAACAGATCCAGTAGGTATCTATTCTCAGCCCATGACTTGGAAGTAACCTACTCAAAGATCTAGAAGAAGATACTGCTGCTGGTCGGATTTATGGCTGATACAGGCACAGGTAGGATGGTACCCCTGCAAACACGAGATGTATTCTGTCACGTCAACTGCCTATCTAGGCATTCAGTAATACTCAGAGCATGGAAACTTGCTGAAATGCCTAAAAAGAGCTTTGTGAATGTGGCGAAAACCATCAGTGCTGCCCATGGGGGAGCAAAAGATGGGAGAGTTAATGGGAATCAGGCAGCCACGGGCATGGATGGTCCTCTCTATACAGACGTGGTTATAGCAGATCATATTTTAACTCTTCAATTCTGCCAGACCAGTTATTACATTTAAACATTACTACAATCTTGAGAGTTAGGGCTCCAAATTTCATCCATCCCCAGTCGAAAGATTTTAAAAGAATGTTTTCCACAAGAATCTGCCTGACAGTCCAGGACAGGAGGTACAGGTCACTCAAATTTGGGCAATTAAAATGTAAGCTTCAAATCTTAGTTATCCAGGCCTGCATGGTCAACAGAGAGAGGCAGAGCGTGTATCATCCCACCTGAGCATGGTCCTCTCTGTGAAGAGGGGATTTGTCCACACCGTGTAAATACCTGAGTGAAGGGAGAGGTCTCTGATAACGCGCCACTCAACAGGCCCTCCACAGCATTCAATTCATTTCGCCTGACCACTGTAGAACTTTGATTCCCGTTTTCTTCATTTTAGAATGTCTTCAGTTATTTGAGGTGTGATTGAAATTGAAAGATCCCCTTGAAGCAAGGAAAAAAAAAAAGTTAATTTGGAAAATGCCAAAATGCATTGTTTCTGCTTTCAGAAACTCCCCACTTCCCCCCCTTTCCAATCAAACCTATTTGTCACTTTGGATCAAATTCAAAACATAATTTCATTTGCTGCCAAAACACACCTTGCCTGCATCAGGTTTGTATCTAGAAACTCCAGCTCCAGTGCTGGGCATGCTTATCTGCCATTACAATATTCTTGCATTACAGTATTCTTGCAATTTTATAATGCTAACTCTTTATAACTGACCTGAGGTTTGGCATCAGTGCACGTGAAGAGCCTAAACTGGCGGTTCAAGGGTTCCTCAAAGCTCAGAGAGTCCTCCAAAATGGTATTTGCAATGTGGGATTTATATTTTATTTTATTTTATTTTATTTTATTTTATTTTATTTTATTTTATTTTATTTTATTTTATTTTATTTTATTCTTTTTCACAGATAAGAGAAGCCCTGAATTGTACTCATTGTATCCACAACAAGTTTCAAGTGCTGCATCTATGGTCAAGAAGTTATAGAGCCATTTCTGATGATATCCTCTTTTTGATTAATGTTGCTGGAAACCCAAAAAAACTACAAAAAAAACAAAGGTTTTGAATGAAAATGAGGGGAAAGAAACCACCCTGTTTCCCCACCGAGGACTGGTTCTGCTTTTATTTGGTGTATTCAGCTCCAGTATGCAAGAGATGTTGACAATGCCAATGACATTTGCGGTAAATTATTAACATTATGCAACTCCAGAGTCTCAGCAATGGGCCAAAACACCTCAGTTCAGGGAAAAGCACAGAAAAGAAAGGTGGGACAAGCACAGGACAGAGGGCTGGAGAAAGGGAGGCAAGAGTAAAAAGATTTGCTTGCCCCTTAGGTGTAAAATGTTTGGTTTTTATAGGTAAGGTTTCAAAAAAGAAACCTTTAAAGATCACATGGATAAAGATAACGTGACCAAAGCACTGAAAAAAAAATTAATACTGTTAGCCAGTGGAACAGATGGAAATGTGGTAAATATATTAGTTTCTTGTAAAGTAAGTCTGGTAATAGGGAAATTCATTTCATCTGAAACACATGTTTTGGAGTCTATGCAGGAAAACAGTTTTTGGTGTATTGGAATGTGTGCAGGAAGCTGGGTTGCTTTCTGAGATTAGGACTTCACTGCTCTGCCTTGTGAAACTCACAGTGTTGACACATGGATGGGAGAAAAATGATAGAAGTGTGTTCTTGAGGAAGGATGGGTCTGTCACACAAAACACAATAGGAACTTCGACAAGTTTGACTTCATACTGGAATTCCTGTTTCAGAAAGACATGGGAAATGTCACGGGAAATGGTTTCTCCTTGGAGACCAAATATTGGTTAGAGTAGTCCTTGCACCTCTTCAGGAAATTGAGAATTAATGCAGCTTTAAGAAAAGGGCTGGGAATATTGAATTTTCTTTCTTCACCTTCTTCCATCTCTTTGACAAATATGTGATGGTTTGAAAGCCTAGTGTTGGAGGAAACAGGGAGTGAAACTTTCAGCTGTTTCTCAGTGGTTTAGAAACCTATGCCCAAGGCTTGTGAAGGAGTTCCTTGGAGGCTTTGGACAGGGCTGAGCTTCCCAGCAGGTGTCTAAATACAAATGTTAAGGCATGTAAGTGCCTCTTAACAGTTGACCTTTTTGAGGATGTTCCCACCCAGGATTATCCTGGCTCTAGCGCTGAAGACTAGCCCTTAGCCAACTAATGGATCACAAGCTCTTCTCTCTGAATATCTGCAGTTTGTGTTGGGCAGCCGCCCATCCAACTGGCAGGAAATTGCTTCTTCACTGAAATGACTAAAGCTTTTCAAAGATGAAGGTAAGGGCTGTTTCTCATGAATCACTGAAGTGCTGCATTGGGGAAATACTGATCTTTGTTACCCAGAAATTACTCAGCAGCCTGCTGGTAATGGAGCATGAAGGCAGTGAGGACACTCAGATGTCTGATAGGTGAACATACTCCCTGTCAGCCCAGTCCCCAAGTCTGGATGTTTTTTCCTGGTGCTGTGAAGTCACCTTGTGCTCTAGGTGCCTTGGTGGTCTCGAGGATCTTCGGACCTTCTCAGACTTGGTGTAAGGAGACAGACAGCGGCCTGGGCACATGGTGCCAAACAAACGTCCTCCAAGCAAATAGAAGGAGGTGCCTGAGACCTTCCTGATGAAGCAATCTAAAGATCCTTGGGCCAGAAAGAGGTGAGCATTTACTTAGAATAAAAGGAGAAACACTTTTCTTTCTTGCTTCTGTCTCTCTCCCTGAATGACCCCTTCATGTGTGGTGTGTCTGAAAGCCCTCAAGGCTTCCAAAACAAACAAGAGAAATAAAAAGAATCGAAGAAACTCAATATCATGAGAACCACACCAGAAACCCAGGAAGGGCGCGATGCCTTGCTCCAGCGTGGTGCCACCCATGCACAGTTCCTAGGGGCCTGGGAGCGGTGCTGGGGAGAAGGGCCCGCCGCGCTTCAAGGGCAGGAGCAGCAGTGACTCAGTGCTGAGGTTTGGCTCCACATGTTTCCTACAAGGGATCTGCCAAATGTACCAGCCCCGTTGGGGAGGGACGTGGAATACCATTATCCCTGCTCTGTGGAGAGAAAACAAGCTTGAGATAACCTGGCCTAGGAAAACACCAGCCGGTGGTTGAGGGTTCTGGATGGAAACCTGCAGATTTCAGGTTCATACAGTGCAGGAGATGTTTCTTTTCCTCACATAGCTGGTGTTCAGCCTCTCTGGCAGGTGCTGGTTAGATGACACAGAGCTCATCTGGCTTCATCCATGATTACCAGCTAATTCCAGGAGGCCAATCCTGGTAGCTGGGTCAGGCCAAACATCTCCATTCATCTCATGTGGCTTTGCATTGGCAGTGAGCCACAATCAGACAAGCATTTGATCGGTGGCTAAATCCCAGTTACCAAAACGTCATGAGCTCATCAGAAGCGGCTGCGTGCACAGGAGCCCCAAGAGACAGGATTTCTCCACACCTCGCTAAGGCCCCGAGGGAGCAGGGAGGACTCACGCAATCGCAGCTGTCCCGAGGCACAAGGCACCCAGCGAGGCAGGACGGCCTGCGCGAGCTGCGCGGTGCCTGCGGCGACATGAGGGTTTGGGGTCAGTCCCTCCAGTAAGTGCCAAGGGGGGGATATTTTGGTGCGTGGAAGGGCACAAGGCTACTAAATTCCATGCAAGACAGCAGAAGAGCCAATTTGGATGAAATGTAGAGGCTGACTGTATTTCTGCACTCACTACCCATGATCAGGCCTTACAGGAGGGCACATGCTGCCACCGCTTTGCTGACCACAGCGGCATCCCTCTTTGTCTGGGAGGTTGTGTGCAGAAGGGAGCAGAGCGATACCCACCTCAGTGTCACACTGCCAAGGAGAAAGGTGACCCATACGATGGACCAACAGCTGTTTTGAGAGAACACATGATTTGTGGAGGGTTTACACCCCAGAGTGCTGCAGTGAGAACCCACTTGCCCTTAACAACCCGCCCTGCCCGCGCTCCAGCAGCGGTGCACCAGGATGGACACCCCAAGCAAGGCCAGCCCCGGTGCCACCACCTCCCAGAAGGACCTGGTGTGGGGGAAGCTTTCAGGCCCCGGTAATCCTTGCCCAGGACCGCGGGGCTGTGCTGCCGCCAGAGCCACCACCGTGACCCATCCAGTTTTTCAGGCTGCAACACATCGCGGGTTTCGGGTTGCGCCGGGAGGACATTCCAGCGGCGCTACACTCCCTGCAGGGCTAATCCGCGGGGGAATGTGCCTGCAGGCACGGCCAGCCCCACACTGTCTGCCGTGGGGCACGGCGAGGCTGCGTGCGTGGCCATTGCCAGCCTGCAGCATCCTCCAGCCTGAGCCCCCACGCGCCCCAACAGAGACCCTGGAGGGTCAACCTGGACACTTTGACCTGGCACCTCCTGGAGCTCTCTCCTAGAGCAGGTCCTGGCTAAAATAAGTAGCTTTGTGCCATCACTATCTCCTGCTCCTTCTTGGTGGAGTCACTGTCCCTGGTGGTGTTCAAGAGACGTGTAGATGAGGCACTTAGGGACATGGGTTAGCAGGCATGGTGGAGATGGGTTTGCAGTTGGACTTGATGATCTCAAAGGTCTTTTCCACCCGTAATGATTCTATGGTTCTATTCTAGCATGGTGATAAACACACCAAAGAGCATGGAAGACCAAAGCCTCAGGTTTCATGTTGAAAGAGGGATGAAATCCCACTTGCTGCTCCTTGTGTCCTCGCCCTGTGTGTCCTCACAGCCTTCGGCAGCAAGGTCTCGCTGGAGATACTTGCACAGCCTAAGCTCACCATGCTGACAGCAGCACCACTCTGCGACATCCGTCAGGGACGTCAAAGGACCAGGGAGATGCCACTTCTTTCTGCAGAAACTCGGCCAGCATTTCACCGTGCTCTCAGTATCAACACCAAGAGGTCTACAAGGTTTCTGCTCTTCCAGGAAGCCAGTGTTTTACTTTTTTCGCCTTGTGGCTTACCAAATGGGACCTGTATGTGCTGGAAGGCTGCAACACTTCTGCTAAAGCTTTAGCCGTTTCATAAACAATTTTCTGTGACACTTCTTGGTGTTTTGTACTTCTTAGTGCTTTATATTCCTGGTGTCTTGTTGCTCTTTAAAGGATCAGCTCACTGGAGCCCAGTTTTTCTGCCGTGTCGCATCTCCATTAACTTACGTGGAAGGGCTGGGATGGAAAGCTTTCTTCTTTTCTTGCACATTTTGTTATCCATTATTTCAAAAAATAACAACCCTCTCCAATCCAGTGAGGCTCTCAGCAATCAGCAGGATATGCCTGCCAAGATTTTGGGTGGAGGAAACAAGTTGAAGTAGTTTTTCCCAAGGATGCACTGTTTGTATGCTGTTGTTTCAGGAAATCCAAGCACTGGCCAGGTATCTAGACTGGTCTTCTGCTTTCAGCCTGCTATTAGGTTGTCCTTGCTAGAGAAATCTGGATGTAAATAGCCCTAAATCTCTGTCAAAACTCCAATACCTCTCTGTTCAGACTTGGCTCATGTAGTCCCTGTTAAAAAAATGCAGCATATATTTCAAAGTTAACCTTTAAAGAGACAGCTACTGTTTTATTTGTGCTTAATAATAATAATAATAATAACAGTTTTCCAGGCCCATGGTAATTAGCAATCCAATCCACTGCTCCCATGGGAAAGAGCCTCTGTTTTTGGATCAGGTGCACTCATATATTGACTTGTTTCACACAGTGCCAAAGTTTTGAGTATAGCAATCTGTTGGGAGGGGGTTTCCATCCTTGACTCCTTAGCAGTTAAACTGTCAATCTCCAAACCACAGAGTTTTACTACAGCCTCCATTTCCCTTTGTTTTACCTGAACTTCTCATCCTGCTCCGCAAATCCTATGCCAGAGTGAGTCATTCCTGCAGGATTAGCTCTTACTTTTCAACTCTCCTGTCAGTGCTGCCCAGACTAGTTCTAAAGAGAGAAGGAAAAAAAAAAAAGGAAAAAAGTGACACTCCCCATTCAATAAAGCTGTATAACAAGAGACTAAAAGAAATTACCTCCAGTACTCAGCTATTTACACTGAACCAGCAAGGACCACCCCGTCTTATCTCCGCAGCACAGCATGGCTGGGTGCCTCTTGCTTGATAACCAGCCCTTTGGAGGGCCTCTCTCCTGCTCCCCAGACGGAGCTCTGCGACATTTCCTTGTGTTTCCCATGTGCTTCCCGGCTGGGGTGCCCGGAGGAGGCATCTAACACAGGAGTGGGATTCACGGATGCACATGGGATGCATGAAGAGTTTGCTTCAGGATGGGTGGCATGGGATTTCTTCTGGAGGTGCCATCTCTCCATGGACTGCAGGGGGAGAAAGCCCTCTGACCTGGGATTTACCTGCTGAAAGCAGATCTTACCCTCTTTTGGCCTACAGATAGGCCTTTTCACACTCTCACATCTCAATAAACATTTGTTTTTGAAAGAACCTTTTTTTTTTTAATTTCACATTTCCATTTCCAATCTTTCTTTGCGCTTTGTCTCCGAAAACAGTAATAACATTTTCACATAGCAAAGCTGTGCTGTCCTAAAGCAGAGTAAAGAGCAGGAAAACTCAAAGACCTCAAATATGTCACTTTCTATCCTTTTCCTTGTCCAAAATGTGGTGCAGAAAATGACTGCTTAGATAATTTTTGGAAAATCTATTTTCTGATAATAGTCCAGTGAAGTGGCAAATTTATGATTTGCATATGAGGACCTAAACTGCATAAGCAAAACTATCAGCACCAGCTGGGAGAAATAAGACCAGAGCACCTGGCGTTTTGAGAGTTCATTTTGCCTGGATCTACAGGTCATTTTCCTATATCATCGCCAGCATATGAGCTGACTTGAAAGAACCTCCTGGAAATTGTGCTTGGGCCTTACAGTGTCTCTCACTATAATGGAGAGAAACATGAAACAGAAACATGTAGATTTCTGATCGTTGGTTTAAAGCAGGGCCATGCCTGAAGGTTGGTCAGCTTGATCCTCCCTTGCAATGTCGCTCCTTGCCACCTGGCCCAGCTTTCCATGTATGCTGCATCTATGGATGTGGCTGCTGTGTAACCATCTCCTGGATTTGCTGGTCCTCCGGCTGGAGTTTGCTCATCCTCACCTCCTCCATCCACTGCTCTCTGGCACAGCCTGGCAGAGACACGTATTTCACATCTAAAACAAAGACTAAAACAATGAATATAACAGGCTGTCCAGGATGAAGACAGATTTCTGTAGCTTTGTGCTGTCACTGGAAATATACACAATATAGTTGCACTATGTGCATATATGTAACACACAAACAAACAAACAAAACAAAACAAAACAAAACAAACAAACAAACAAAACCCTTAAAATCTCTCTTTTCTGTTTAGATTACCAAGATCTTCACACTTCTGGAAACATGTATGGTCTTACAGAAACACAGCAGAACTCTGTCTTTTAGCATAAGTCCACGCAGGTCCATTAACTGGAACAGGACAACCCCAGCTATCCACAGCTTCTGTGGTCTGGTCAAAGAGATTTGACCATGACAAACAACCTTTCTTCTCAGCTGAGGCTAGATGATTTGCTCTGGGCTGAAGAAGCAATAGGCATTTGCAAATAGGGCGCTATTTGGCAATCGCCATAGTAATTGCTAAAGGGTTTGCTAAAGCAATTGCTAATTGCTGAGAACAAAAATGAACAGGAAAAAAAATGTACAGCATTTTGGGAAAGTTCTCCTATTTTGTCCACCAGTTCCAATAGGCATAAAACATCTCTTCTTTGGTTTTCAAATATATTTGCATCCCTTATTCATGGTACTACAACTCTTTTCCTGAGATTACAGCTGTCTGTAGTGATGGATGTTAAAAATCCCTCTTTAGTGATTTTTGCGGACTTCTGAATTTACCGATGGCAGATGGTACCTACAGATCCCCTCATAACTAGGCCTTCTTTCCCTTCCGTGATGCTTTATACATTAAACAGCTAATGCACACGCACACGTACATGCAGGTTTACCAGGCAGAGCTGGGCAGAGTTTGTCAAAGGTTCTCGCTTCCAGGGGTGGACGGGCAAGAACTGATTTTAGCCACAGCTGAGGAGTGAAATCTATCCGAAAGAAAAAGATGTTTTCTTTACAGTGAGAGAAATCAGTAGATATGTTTTAAGAGGAGGGACGATGAGCAGACTGTGCTCTTTGGCAGAGAAGGTCATTCATGAAAGAAGGACCAGCAATTCACATTCTTTTTATGCTCTTTTAAACATGGAGACATGGGTATGACCACAGAAGAGGCCACCTGGTGTCTCACATGGGTGGAAGCAGGATAGCTGTGCTGGAAGAAAAAAAAGAAGAAAGAAAGTGTTAGAAAAACAGGAGAAAAAAACTGCCCAGGACAGCATTCAGCTTTTTGAGCACCATTCCTGCCTCTCTGATTACCTGAATTCTGTAAGCAAATGAACTTTGGTTGTGGTTCATCCACCGAGGAGACCTGTCTCCTGCTCCATTCGAGCTAGGAAATGCTCATATGTGCTCTGGAACCAAAGAGGGATTTGTAACAGATATAATTTACAGAGGAGGTGCAGGTTATCTGGGACTTTCCCTCCATTAACTTTGTGAGACTAATAATGCCCGGTAAGGTAGTTTAATTGGTGATTTTCTGTGTTTTAAAGAAAATGCTCATGGCGCTGAGAACTTGCCATTTTCCCTATGGACTAGTCATAAAGAGCGTGATGTTAATTTTCATGTTTGTTTAGTCGAAGTGATGCTGAGACTGAGGGTCTTCAATGGGACCTGGAGAAGAAGATGCTCTGGTGGGCACAGCTTTATATGTCCATCTCTTCAGACTCTTCTGTAAAACAAACTCTTTCTGACAGTCTTTCTTCAAAGGATCCTCATCTCCTTTCACCTAGAGCCCCAAACATTCATCTCCACGTTCCCTATCCTTCCGTGGGGTTTCTCCTCCTTCTCTTTTCTTTGCTTTGCACGTTCCCAGCCTCCCTTCATCACTCCCATCTGCTCTGTCCCACACTTTTTCTTGCCCCTCATTTCTCTCCTGACTTTGGCTGCGCTACTCTCTTCACAAAGAAATTGACACCCAGTCCTAGACTACAACACAGCACGTGCCATGGGATAAGATCATTGAGGAAATTAGTTACTAAATTATAGAACAGCTCCGCTGCAATTTGTAAGAGTCTTTTATATGACCATGTTAGGGTGGGGCAACAAGAGCATCACCAATAAGGAATGTCACCAGCAAATTTCTCCTGTGGGGAGAAATTCATGTTAAACACTACAGCTTGGTTAAAATCTCCTATCCTTTCTCCTTCCCACATTGAAAAGCTGGTAAGAAAATTATGATGATGCCCATGGCAATATGAGCCTATCTGCAATGAAGGAAAAGGGAAATGCAACATTTATTTTCAAATAAAAGACAAATTATTGAAGCAAAAAAAGATATTTGCAATTATATTTTGTTTACGGTAACGCAAGAAATTAACTTTCTAAATAGTTATTCTATTATAAAATAAATAAAATTTCCAGTTTGCAACGTAAGCAATAAATTATTCTTCCTACAGCGAGATTATTCTCTTTCTAGCGCTGGAGCCTTGCACCATTGTATGTCGAGCATCAGATCACCCTGTGCAGTGGGATGAACTAGTGACTGTGCAAGCACAGTTCGGCTTTAAATGACAACCAGCCCCTGTCTCGGCGCCTTGCCTGCCCTGGGAAGCCCTTGCAGGGGCTCAGAGGGGCAAGGTGAGCCTGGCTAGGGGGCTGTGGAGGTCAAGGACAGAGGCCGCCATTAGAAGGTATCAAGCCTCCCTAAATCGCTGTATGCCTGGCCAAACGGGTGATTTGGTAGGCAAAACGGAAAGAACTGATTTCCATGCCAACAGCCCGATGGCTATTCAAAGACTCCCCTTTTCTTTTCATTAAGTGCTGAAATGCCCAGGCTTAGGGGCAGCAAGAGCCATGCAAACTTTGCAGCACCTGTGACAAAGTATAGCAGATGATTTTCGGCTTGCAGAAGAGATTCTGACTCTGGTTTGCATGTTCCCAGGAAGAGCCAGCTCCTCCCCTCACATCGTGTGGCAGATCTGTGCAACTCCCAGTGGTTTCTTGCCTGTACAATGGCAAGGATGGACGGCTTGTTCTTTTGCAAACCAGCTCTAAAACCTGCTTCATCAAGAAGATAAAATGACATGTTATGGCCCATCTAGCTCAGGTTGGATTTGCTCTGCCACCATGAGAAGCCGCTGCCTGTGCTGCAATTCCTGGTTTCTGCTGCTTTGCTTCACAACTTATTTCCCTAGTTTGATCAGTCTTTCACCTTGAGTATCTATTTAGCATCACGTTTAAGCTGCAGTCTCAGCAGTGGCGGTGCTGATCTAGGGTCACAGCCTCATCCTTTGCTCTCCTTGGGCAAAGGATCCCAAGGCAGGATTGGAGGTGACAGCCTGCTCTGAGTGCCAAGACAAGGACCTTCCACATGGCCATCCCCATGCCACCTTGCCCGTGTGCACCCTGAGCGCACACCTGGAGATCCTGCTCGCCATGCACAAGTGGAGAACATGGGTGTTGAGCTGTCTCTCTTGCTGCCCTCTGGATTTGTTCACATGGAACTTGGAACACATGTTCACATGGAACTCACTGGATGGAGACCAAGGCTCCCCATGCCTTTCTGTCCCTCCCAGAGCTCCAAGACACTGTCTTTTTTAAAACCTGCATGGGTTATTTTTTCCTAAAGAAAAAGCCATGACAGCTAACTCAAGAGTCTCAGGAAATGGGCTACATCCATTTGTTTCTCTTTGTTAGCCCTCAATTCGTGAAAGAGGGGAATTGAAGGGAAGGGACCTTGCTCCCACACAACCAGGCTTGTGAACATCTGGTGTAAACATGCAATGGACACATCCATTAGTCTGTTGCTGTCCTGCTCCTCTACTGCCATGTCACCTGGCTCAATGTGACAGCCCAAAGTCCATTCCTGCACACAGATTCACCCTGATCCCTCTCCAAGCTCTGGAAACAACATGATGTAGAGTATCCATGCCCCCACTTCTCTGCTTTTGTCTCCCACTGGCTCCAGTCAGGTCGAGGATGTCTTAAGCACCATGGTTTTTCTCTCCTTTGTTGACACATGCTCTGGAAGGGAATGAAAGATGTCACCGCCACCTCTCTCAGGCCAAGAGATTCAGCCACATGGTCCTCACCCAGATTTTAAACATGGGCTGCACATAGAGGCTCTCTGTTGTGAAGTGTCTGGCTTTGGTGCTCTCCACTCTTCCAGCAGAAGAAAAGTGGCATCAAACACGGTGCTAATAAAAAAACCTCCTCGCCATCCCATCCCAGAGGCAGGTACACGGCATTAGGAGTGAGGCAGTGCCAGAAGGCAGGTCCTCTGATCTGTGCCCAGCCAGTCCCTGCCGGGTAGGTGCATTTTGGCTCTGGCAAGTCCTTCTCTTGGGATGCACTAGCTGCAGTTCTGCTGCAAGCTCTGTGCACACACTTCGTGTCTGCTTTTTTTCCAGTTCAGCTGAAGAGGAAGAAGAAACTTTCTGCTTGGTTTCTACTTTGTGCAGGTCATAGTGCTAACGGAGAAAAGGGTTTCCAGTAGTTTAGTCCTGAGCGGCACTGAACCACAAAAGAAAAAGGAAAGAAAAGGAAAAAGAACAAGAACCAACACATGCTGTTTGGGTACCCGCTTCACCCTGCTTACGTGCTGGGCTCTGCTAGGGAAAGTGCTTTCTTGGAAGAGGATTAGCATCACCAGGAGAAGGGAGAGCAGAGGCAGCAGTTCAGCACAGGCATCCGCTGGGTGCACAGATCCCATTCCCCTTGCACGGACAAGCTCAAAGTGAAGCATGATCTGACTTTGCCCTCTGGAGGCAGGCAGCTGGCACAGCTGTGGCTCCCAGGCCCAGAGGTGGCTGAACCTTGGAAAATCCAGCGGGAAAAATCCATGCCCAGCAACAGGTTTCCATGGGCTGGAGGGCAGAACATTCCAGCAGAGCCGCTATGCCGCTGGGCTGCAAAAGGAGCAGGATTCTTGGTTCCTCCAGGGAAATGCTGCCCTCACGGTCTGTGCATTACAGGGACATGGGTGGCAGGACAGGAGGCTATGGATATTCCAGCACGTGAATTCAAAATACTGACACGCACGTGCATCCAGCTATGGGGACTTCTTGTGTGGGTCTTCAGAGGGTTATAGTTTATTCTGCTAGAGCAGTTCCTTGGAGGTGCTATCCCACTCTGAAAGGAACTGTAGAAGCCAGCAGGCGGGCAGAGAGCCTCATACCCGGCTTGTGCACAGGTCTGCTCGCATCCTGCAGGCCAGTGTGGACTTTAAGAGCTCTTGTGCACATTCACTACCAACAGCAACACCATTGTATGCCTGTGTGCCAGCACCTGCATGCACACCCACCCCTTCCACGACTGATCCTGTCCTTCCCAGACTTGCTAAGCCTACATCTGCTAGCTCTTCTCGTGTAGACTTGTCACAAAACGTATGCATTAGAGTCATTAAACGCATGCATGCATTTCATTCAGGTGTGGGGGGCCAGGGGGAATGCTTTACTGCAGGAAAGGAGTGAGTCTGACGTAAGGGAAGAAACGGTGGGCACCGCTGCCTGTGAACACCAGGGTCAGTGAACACTGGTGTGGATGAACACTGGTGTGGGTGAACACCGGTGTGGGTGAACACTGGTGTGGGTGAACACCGGTGTCGATGAACACCGGTGCCAGCGAACACCGGTGTGGGTGAACAGCGGTGTGGGTGAACACTGTTGCCGATGAACACCGGTGCCAGTGAACACCAGTGCCACAACAACCTCACAGGGGCCTCGCAGCGGCAGAGCCCAGTGCACCCCACGGCGCCGGGACGGGGGCTCTCTGGG
>NW_010589800.1:367584-388526 GCF_000705375.1 Tinamus guttatus
AGAGTGTGCACGGACATGCACGTATGCATGTGCATGCAAGTGTGCATGGGTGTGTGCACATATGCATGCGTGTGAGTGCAGCAGGGCTTCGAATGTTTGTGTGCATGATTCGTATTTGCTTCTGTTTGTATTAAAGTGCAATGTCACCTTGGTAAGTGTATAAATGCGAGTGGACTGGACCAGCATGTTCATGTGTACACCAAGGCGCACTTCCTGTGCAAAGAACGTCCTTCTAGTTCCAGGTTTGCAAACACACTGTAATCTAACCCTCGTCTAACGGGAGGCACAAGACCATTTTTGTTGTTACTTGATCAGTGGAACACCCAGGAAAACTGTCCCTCCCTTTGGCCACAGCAGTCCTCATGTCTTGAGGCTCTCAAGGTGCTAAGAAATGGAAACCAATGTCCCCCTCTCCTGGTGTGTCCTGACGAGCTGCTCCAGGCTCTGTTGTTTTCTCTATGGGCCGCTCAGCCCAGGAGTTTAACCGGGTTCTCATGCGCTCTGGTAATGGGGGAAGGTGGGGTTGGTGACCAGCATGAAGGAAAGTGAAGTTCAGGTGAGTCCTATGGGGATCCACCACTCAGTTGTTAACTACCTGCAAAGGACAAACCTGGGGTTGCCTCTCCATTGCCTCTCCTTTTCCAAGATGTTGAGTCTTAAGCCTGAGAGTATTTTGTTTGTCTTGTGTAAGCTGTTTCTGACTTCAACTAGCAGCCAAGGCAAGTTTTGGGAGCAAAACTCAGTGTCTTGAGGGCATTCATGATAGATCTTGATGCTCACAAGGTATAAATTAGGTAGGTTTGGTTGGGCATGATTTGCTGTTAAGGTCTGGGTGCCTGTTCTTATATTTCTCCAGAGCTTCTAATCCAGCAGCGAAAGAAACCAGGCACACACCAAAAGTTCATTCCCTCTAGGGGTGTGCAACAGACGAGCCACATGCGTGAAGCACCAGGACAAATGTCCCTAAATGAATCAAGCCACAACAGCTAGAGACCCTGGCGCTGTACTCAATGAAATGGTCTATGGCTGTGTGGCATCTGCCCTCTTAGGTTTTCAAGACTAAGTATGAAAATGTTGAGCTTGCCCTGTGTTAACAATGCACCAATTTCCACAACCACTCCTGTGGTCCTGTAGCCACTGCAGCTTTTCCCTGTCCTTGTGCAGGACCAGATGCAAAGGAGCAGCACGCTGAGCATTGCTGCTCTCTGCAGACACCATGTGCTGGCCCTGCACTCACGCCTGCGACTTGGTGTCTGGTGTAAAGACATCACCGTTGTCAGGAGGAAATCAACCCTCGCATCCCGCGTGGGTGATGAGGTTACGTCTGTCTATGTGTGTCATGGGGATATGTGAGGCAATTACACCTCAGTGTTTTTTTTTTTTTTTTTTATGTTTTCTTTTGTTTTTGTTTAGCATGCTTGTAATTCTCAGGTCACCATCCAGAATGAGGAAACTTTTGATTTCTGAAAGCTTTATTGAATATATATGAGTGCCTTCCTTCTAGAAAACTTGTCTAAGTTCAAATTAGCCTTTTGATTTCTGCGAGATGAATCCAGTAGTTTTGGGATGTAACTGTATAAAAAAACACTGATAAGGGAGATGGGTCTTGAAGCTGTTCTTTCATCCAAGGGCAGAACTTCTTTGCTCCTGCTCTGTGTGGATTTGGGAGCAGCCAAGCCTTGCATTGCCTTTGAGAAAGATGTGGATTATTGTACCATATGGAAATTTTTTACTATGTATGAGAGGTTTTGTATTTACTTCTCTACTTCATTTGTAATGGAAATAAATCTGTATCCTTTTGTTTGTAATTAAGCGTCTCTGAGTTTTTCTCACCTTCCATACTCTCCTGATAGCAGTAAAATTGTAATACACGGGAAGACATGCGCCACATACTGCTCTTTGCAGTTCGTTGCATCTGCCTCACTTTTATTTTTTTTATCTATTTATTTATTTATTTTTATTGGTCTGCTGGGATTTCTAAAGCAATGAAGGGAGGGAGGGGAGCAAAGGAGATTTAACAAACTTCTGTGAAGCCTCAGGTCCGCAGTCCATTCCCAAATTCCCCTTTAGGGCTGGGAAAGGAGTCCGAGGTTCAGTCTGCATCTCCCATGTTGTTGTATAGTTCCCTGAGATGCATTTTTCCTTTATTCCTTATTACTTGTCCCTCCCCACTTAGACCACCTTTCTCCCCCCTCGGAAAATCAAATCTTTTGATTTATTTGATGTGTGATGGACTTGCATGTAGGGAGATCTGCTAGTGTAAATTAATTCCTTCTGTAGCACCTCTACTTTTACTTATGTAACACTCAAGACCTTATTATGGGCAGAAGAGGAATCCTATAAATGAAGTAAAGGATTTGCCTTTATACAAGTTTTAAAATATTTAGTATTACCAATCATTAGTCAAATTTCATTAACACCTATTCATAGTTTGGGTTAATACAGGAAAGCCACTATAATACAACTGAAAAATTTATCCCCACCCCCCCCCAAAAAAATCTTCCTTCTCCTGCTTTCTGGTGTTATGTTGACCCTACCTATGTCCTCCTGGGTCCTGAGGCTGCTACTGCAGTGTGTGCTGGGGAGAAAGGGGTTTCAACGAGTGACTGGCTTCAACACTGCTGTCTTTAACGGGCACATGTTACTATCAGAGGTCTCTTCTTCATCAGGATGCCCACCATGGTGTTGATGCCGATGATTTCTTCTTTCTCAGTCTTGGGTTTCACTTGAGTTAATATGTTTTATTAAGATAATCTGCCCCTATAATCATACTTCTTATCCCCCTATTGGTTCACTCTTTCTTTCTTTAAAAAAAAAACTCTTCTTTTTTTCTCTGCTTGTTATCTCTGAAACTGGCATGGCATGGATGACATGAGTTTGCACCCCTGCTATGATTTGGGTTGATGGGCTGGGGCCTCTGGTGTTGCCCTGTGCTTGCACTCTGACACATCTAATTTGTGCTGGGATCACAGGCTGCTCAAGCCACACAGAGTAACTAACTGTTATCCGTGCAAACCAACACCAGAACAAATGTGGATGCTGGCTACTTGACCACTGGATGATTGCTTCCACTGCCAAACAAGCTAAAATCAGCTCAGGCAAAGACAAAACTAGGTAAGTCCTCATACTCCACACTGTCAGATTAATGCAAAGCCATGGTGTCTAAGTAGTAAGCGCAAAAACTATATTTACAGGCCATGTTTAAGAGCAGGTCCCATCTACACATCCAAGAGACCCCATACTAAGTATATCTAACCTTAACATATACCTTAAAAAAACCCTATAAAATCATAACAATACATTAAAAAATGGGTATGATAAATCTGAACATAGCCCTATATGTGGCTGCCCCATATGTGGCTGTTCTCTTCCTTCTCTGCTTGCACACCCTCCTCTCATGAGCATGTGGGACCATAACAACCCAGAGCAACAAGACCATGGGAAGTGATGGGAGGGGAACACCTTTCCCTGGAAAGACTTGCCTCAGCCCATGGTTGTTGCTGTCCAATTACAGAGCAAGGAGACCTGCCTTTTCTGTCACTAAAAAAACTACAGTGAATGTAAATGATTTGCTTGAGTATAGTGTGTGGTGCAGGAGGAACGGAATTTTGCGCTTAAAAAAAAAAAACTTCTTAGCAAATGCGTTTGAGATTACCTGAGGGAACTGGCCCACAAATAAAAATAAAATAAAATAAAATAAAATAAAATAAAATAAAATAAAATAAAACAAACAAAAAAACAAAATAAAATAAAATCAACTGAAAATTCTCCAAGGCCTGGTCCTTTGCCATGCACACAGCAACTCAGGGAGGTCCAAATCCGCGGGACTGGGCTCCTACCCACCTATGAGTCTGTGCAGCCTGGCTGGGTGAGAGGGAGGCTGAGCGGGTGGTCCCCCCCGCTCCTCGCAGATGTCCTCACACCGCTTTGACTGAACCCTGGCCTCACACGGTGGCTCTTTTCTCCAGAGCAGAGCCGAAACAGCCCGCTCAGGCGTGGCGGCCTTGTGAGCGGTCCCCATCCCCGTCACGGCGTGAAAGGCCAGAGCTGCAGTGCTGTTGTGGGTGTCAGTGGCTCTTCTCATGCGAGCAGCAGAGCAGGACGCTGGCTTTGGAGCTTTCTGTGGGGAACATTTGTTAAAAAAAAAAAAAAAAAGAAAAAAAAGAAAAAAAAGTCACATTTGGGGGAACAATGACCCTTCCTTATGTTGATCTGATACAAGTCACCCCTTTTGCCTTGTGTCTCTGTGGAGATTTTCTCCTTTTTTTAGAGAACAGACAGAGAAAATTCCATTTGAAGCACTCAGGACAAATGATTTCAAGCTTACCTACTCAAGCAGGTATGAGATAAACCACCTCTCTGCCACAAGGGGCACTAGATCACCATCCATCATCACTGCCATCAGTGAAACAATTAATGCTGTTATTAACAAGATCATCACCTTTGAAGTTCCAGTGGGAAAAAAAAATCATAAAAATGAGAGGTCTTCTCTCTTTAGCAGCTACCCTACCCGAGTTTTTGTTAAGCTGACCAAGATGCCACAAGTTACCTCATACTCTGCTCTGATTTCTGGCGTCTCTTAACAGCCCCGAAGCTTACATTCTTGAGCATGTATACGAAAATCTTCATCCGCTGCGGGGTGACAGCAGGTCCATAGTCTTCCGTAGGGGTACACAGAGGTCTCTGGCACTCAATGGGACTGTCCCAAACACCAAGCGAGTGCAGTTGTGACTTTGTACAAGCCGATGATGAGGATGGAGAAACACCATCTCCCTGTCTCAGACATCAATCTTTGCCTTCTCCATGATCCGCTTTAGAAATCAGGTGGGCACTGCTGGTTGTGGCCTTACACGGGCTCCCCCCCAGTTCTGAGGCCTGTGCTCCAGGTTGCAGAAACGATCATTTTCCTGGGCCTGTTTCTGCATGCCCGGTGTGTGTATAGGCGGGATTGCCACCAGGGAGCACTGCTGGCTCGTGTCAGGGACAACAATGGCGGCAGCAAAAACAATTCTAACTTTTTCAAGCCTTGTAGGAAGGGGGTGGGCTTCATCATCGTGTTGATTTCCTTCTAACATTGTTAACTACATGCATATGACTGTCCAGCTATAATAGTTTCCAGTGCTTTGTCTGGTTGTAAGTGCTCACTTTACACAAGCCGATGTTTTTGTTCATGTGTTGGTCTTGTCCTGGGGCTTGCATACCAATGCCTATATGCCGAACCCCTGGGACTGCACATGAAAGGAAATTCAGTGGGATCGCTCGGTCAGGCTCCAGGTCATTGCTCCAGTCACTTCCCGAGAGAAACGTTAAACTACCGCTCTGGGCACCTGAGAATATTTGTCTAATCCTTGCCTAAGAAGCAAAGCATAGCTATAGAAACACATCACTAGAATTATATCTTCACTCTGCAAATACATTTCAAAAAACAAGTGGTAGTTTCCAGGGGCACATAATTAGGTACTTTTGAACCACTTTTCTCCAGTGATGAGTGGTGAAGAGAGTGTGCGGAAGAGCTCATTACTAAGGTGAGAAAGCCCAGACCTTTACTACGCCAGTAGTGACACATTTTCTTTGTTCTGCAATTCCTATACCTCTCTGGTGAAAACCACAAGTGGTCCCAGAGCATGTAGGTATGACCCATATCAAAGATGCAGATTCACTGGGATGAACTGATTTAGTCTGTGGGTTGAGGGAAGCGGCTCTTCCCCCTGCTTGCTGTTGATGAACCCACATCTGGATTGATGGATCCAGCAGTAATCTGGGACAACCCAGTACCAGAAAGGCATCCTTGTGCAGGAGATCATCAGAAAACATTGAGATAGTTGCAAGGATTGCTGACCTAGGGCTGGCAACAGTCCTGCAGGACTAGACATGGCCTTTACCAACCACCAGTCTTATGGTTTATGATCAAATTCTGCAGAAAATCTTTCCTACCCACCAGCATGATGCAAAGCTTCCCCTTTACCAGTAATGTGCAGTCAGACCACAGAGAGTGGTGAATTCCCTCCCATAAAAGCTTGCACCACCAGGGCAAGAGAGAAGACTCTGTCAGAAGAGACACCTTTATTAGGTAGGAGTGGCCCTCCAGAAGATTTCATCACCTCTTCCAGATCATATTTGCATTGGTGTAGCCCAGTTCTAGCTAGGGAGTTCCCTGGAAAGATGCACTGCCTTCTTCACTGGTGCACTCCATTGGTCTCATTTAGGAAAGAGAATACCTTGGGAAGCTACAGATTCTCATGCCAGTGATGAGTGATGAAGTTTAGATCACTCCATCTCCCATGGAAAAGCATGCTGAAGAACAGGTTTTAAAATTGAAATGGAGAAATAAAACCTCACTGTTCAGTGCAGAGCCCAGGACTTCTATTCCCTTTGCAGGGATTCATGCCACTTGCTAAGAACTCTGTAGCCTTGTGACAATCAAAATAATGTGGTCCTTATTTACACACAGGCACCTAGCTGTTTGACTTAGAAAAGAGGAAATTCCCATATCCTCTCTTTTGCTCCCACCATTTCTTCCTCCCCTGCTGGCTCATTGCTAATCCAATCCTCCTTCAAAAATGGATGGAAGTGTATGCTTTGCAGTCATATTTGTAAACAAGCAGCATTAAGTGACTCATAAGGTGAAGCATGAAGGTGACAATCCTGCTTATCTACATAAACTGCCTAAAAGAAGTCTGTTAAAGAGCCAGACTATAAATCACTGTGATAACAAAGAGGAGAGGCTGACAGCTAATCCAAATTTTTTACATTCCTATTTTTAATTCCATTAGGTATCTATCTGGCAATTAATTTAGTTTCAGGAGCCAGGATTCAGCTAGACCTAAGGAGACATCCCACATAGATCTCTGAAAGATGATATGCCCTTGAGCCCAAACTGTGATGTGAAATGCAGACTAATCTGTGCCTTCCTTCTTGAGCCCCATGGGTCTCATCTCCTCTTTGTCCTCTGCTTATGTCTGCTCAGCCCTGACCTGCCTGAGGACTATGAGTTTGGGAGCCACAAGTAATATCTGCTCTTCAGAACTTCCCTAGGAGTTGCACACCATGTTTTCCCTGGGGTATACACCTGTGATTGTTTTTACACTGCATTTTTTTTTTCTCTCTTGCAGTAGTTTTTGTCTCCCTTGAGTTGTTATACTTCATCTCCTCCTGTGGCTGTCCTTGCCAGAGGAGGTTTCTTCAACAGGTCCTTCCAGAGATCATGAAACACTATACTGACACAGAACAGTTTCAAGCCCCTTTGTGCCTGTTTCCTGGGAATCACCATCAGGGACATTAGAAGTGACCTACAGAAATTATTTAGGTATATAGATTTTCTTTTATTTTCCGAAGGAGGTAGGTTTCCTGGATTAGTGGAGGCCTGGCTGTAAGTTGAAACAAAGGTGTGAGGTGGGCTTGAAGGATGACAAAAATATATCAGGAACCTGGTCTCCAGCCTTTTCCCCAGGAGTTCCGCAGTTGCTCGTCTCACCAAGCGTCTGGAGGCTGAGCAGCTCCTCAGCTGGGACAAGTCTCCGTATGTCAGGAAGCAGGTCTGGCGCAGGACATTCTTTGCCTTATCAATCTCTGGGGTCCCTGGAAGCTTGCTGAGATCTTGCTTAGAAATGGCCCTATAAAACATTTCCTTCTATCTCCCACAGGTTTCCTAGAAGGGTCTTGAAAGCTAAGTGATAATGGGCAGAGAGGAATTTGCTTCTCCTGGATATGGTATCAGCTTCCCTCTTCTCAGGTGTCTTGCTGTGGTCTCTATCCCTCAGGTGCCTGGAAAGGCTTCCCAAGCTTTGTAAGACATGGCCAAGAGAGAAGTTCACAGCAGTGTGGTCAGCATAGCCTTGCTGGGTTTTGCAAAAAACAAGACAATGACCATCATAGTGGTCATACCTGCTTGACGCATTTGCCCTGCCTATCACAGTGCTGTAAGAGTCTACGTGTCTTTTAGTTTGCACGGCTCTGGGTCTGCACAGCAGCACAGGACATCCTGGAACAGCCTCCCTAAGCAGCATGATACAGCAGAGTGGAAAGTATGTCGGGCACTGACCTACCATGCCACAGTGGCCCCATAGCTCAAAAGTCACCTGGTTACACCCACCACCTGCTTTGTTAATGGCTGTATGTAAAGGGGAGCCACAGCTTCTGCCTCGTGTCAGGATTAGGGAGAGGTGGAGGAAGGGACAGACTTGTGCCCAGTGTGAGCAAAATGGTAGCCTCTTTCCCCAAGATGGAGCAGTTCTTTCCAGCTGATCCTCGGCTTCATTCAGACAGCAGGGCCCTCTCAGAAATGCACAATTAGACTATCATGTGCCCTGTCTTTCACTTGAACCCCAATATATTCCCTGCAAACAAAGAGCTCTGGCATCGGTCTGCCTGTCAGAGATAGAAACAATAGTTGTGAGTAAAAGTGCTGATAAGGAAACTGTTATCTTTCTCTTGGTTATTCTGTGATAAGATTTATAGCCCAAAGGCACACCTTTTTTTATGAGCTGCTGAAAAAAACAGTTGGAGTGGGAGCAGCTTTAGCGAGCTAAGTGCTGTGGCCTAGGTAGCTCTGGGACCCCTTGCCCACTGAAGGTATCTCCGCTGCAGGAAGAGGTCCTGTTTTTATGGACTGTTCTGTTTCTCTTGAGCCTGGTCCCACAGAGAGCTCCTCAGACCCAGCATCACCAGCTCAGCACGTGTATACACAGTACTTTAGTTTTCTTCTCCTCCTCACTGCTGGAAAACCTTCATTGGATGTGACCAGACAGCAGCCACTGCTCTGCAGCAGCTTCCCTCATCTGTGGACTGGTGAAGGCTACAGATGCACCTCTTATTGCTGTAGTCCTGCACTTCTAGTCCCTCTTGACCTCCTCGCCTGCATCCATGTCTAACTGAGCTAGAATGTCACTTTCCTGGGTTCTCTCCATGCTACAGAGCTTCCACAAGTCCCTTCAGTTGTGTCCTAAGTATCTGGGAGTTATGAATGACTATAAGAACAGGTTTGGGTTGTTTGTGGAAGAAACCAAAAGATCTTGTACTGCTCCCATCCATGTCAGGCCCTGGAGGGGAACATGATTTAACACTATCTGGGAAGTCTAGGGTCATCAGAGATTGAAGTGATGACAAAATACCTGAAAGGGGAACCTATCCCTCCAGTACTTCCCCATTGGAAATGTGCTGCACTTGTTTACTTACAGGGCTAGCGTAAGCTTTCTGCTTTGACAGCTGCAAGATGATCCAGCACTTCTGACGCTATAGCTGCAGAAGTCAAACTGGCTGTCAGAAGGTGGAGAGGATGCTGTACTGAACACACACATGCAATAGCCCCTAACGCTAAATCCTTGAGGCCAAAGCAAGTGAAGATGCAAAACGCAAGTATCTAATGAGCCTTCATGGCACTGGGACTGTGGCAGAGACATCCCAGTGTATTTTATTGGTTATTCAGCTGTAAAAACCCATAAATTTCTAAAATCGAGAGTGACCTCAGAACTGGCCAGCCATGCGCTCTGGGAGACCAGCCAATGTATTCACTACATCAGGTAATGGCAACAAAAGGCCCTATCTCATCTCAGGATGAAGATGACCATCTGTGTCAGGATATTGCAACAACCCTGGAAAAGCCACCCACACATGGCCAGAGCAGAAGACCTCAAAGCCCAAAACGTGTGAAGAGAGAAAGGAAGACATATTCTGTCATTACTTCATGGAAAAGTCTGGGTAAATGATGTAAGGTCTCTTCATGAGTCATCCATATGTTTGAAATCTTGTTGTGAAGGCTAGGACACAACAGCTATGCAGAGGCATCTCCTGTCCTTGGCAATTTTTAACCAAAGTGTATACTTCAGCCTATTGATTTTGTTTTAGTCTGCACACAGCTGTTTTCAACCTTTTTTGATATGACTAATGCAACTCAACAGAATTGGTGTGACTTCACTCAGATGATGAAAACGAAACTTTTCTGGCTTTAGGAAAGTGAACAGGGTACCAGAGTAGAAAAGCGACTGTAAGAAAGACCTCTGAACTGCAAATAACTATGTAAGGAGCTGTAGGGTTCACCACACAGAAAAAAAACCCAAGCCATAGAGCTCCAGCCTCCTGCAAGTCACAGTGAGGTTTAGCTTCATAATGTGCCTTGCATTTCTATTGGGCAAGTCAAATTCTGGCAGAGAGGGCAGGCGATGCATGAGTCATTCTCTGCAGGCAACTCTAAAAGGACTGCCCGTGCAGAAGCAACTGCATTTTCCTTTATCATAGCCTAAAGGTATAGGAAGGGGGCTTGCCAGGACAGCTGGGTTTTATTACTCATATTAAAATATCTGATCTATATCACTCCACAATACTTGAGTTTATCAGACAGACGACAAAGCAAAAAATTAAAATAGAACAGGTGTGTAGTATTCATTATCCTGGTGGTCGTTTTCCAGAGGAATATTCAAAGCCTCCGGTATTTCTGCTTCAGCTGGCTTCAGGACTGCCTCTTCACCTGTAAAGCATTTAAGAGAGATATCATGTCACAATGGCTCCTGTGCTTTGCTCTTCAATGCTATGCTGAACTAAAGCTTTGGTGGCTGGATGATGCATGAAATGGTTTCTGGTTTTCTGCTTTTCAAATGACATGGCAGCGCCCTGGGTTGCAGAGGAGGGTTGGAGGGAGTAAATCCCAATGAGTTCTCTGGCAGAAGACAATTAAATGCAGCCCTGATGTTTATCATATTCAAGATCTCAGGGCTTGGGAGCTGGATACGTGTGACATGCCCTAGTTAGTATCTGGCCCCAAGCTGCAGAATGGTTGTTTTCCATGGCATGAGCCTGTTACAAGCCTTGTAGCAAGAGGCATCTCTTTCCATCCCCAGCACCGCTGCAAATGCTGGACATGCAGAGCGCTCCCAATGCTCGCTGGTTCGCTGCTTGTTAAAGCTCTGGGCTGGATGGATGGTTACCTCCTTTGGAATATAGATCCCAGGTCCTCCTAGTTTTGAAGCAATCCGTATGCCTAGTTTGCACTGTCTAGTCAAACAAATAGTCTTTCTCCTTCTCAAGCCAGATCTGAGAAGAAGTCATGCTAGCCCAGGCAGCATTCATGATGGCCAGATTTCCTGAACCCAGGTGGCCATCTGATGTTCAAATGAGTTTAGGTCCTGTCCAGCCTCAGCCCATGGAGCCCTTGCTCAGGCAGATCCCAAAGAGAGTAGCTCCCAACAAATGTGCTCAAGCCTCCACCTCTCCCTTCCTACCACCCTGGGGTCAGACAGGTAAGTTGTGGCTGGAGCGCATTTTCACCTTGGCGTTCTCTGGGGACTGCATCCACTTTTCACAGCATCATTACCCTGACCTGAGTCTCGACAGAGAAGTGAGCAGCCTGGTGACCCACCATCACACTGGCTACACACCGGGCCATCAGAGCCACAGTTTCTAATTGTTACTGTTCCAGACAGCAGAGGACCTAGGGCAGCAACTTTCCTTTCGACACCGTTGTGGGAGTCAACACTGTCGCGGGAGTTTACTACAGGCCTCCTGAGCAGGGAGAGGAAGTGGATGAGGTCTTCTACAGGCAAGAAGCCTCATAATCCCAGGCCCTGGTCCTTATGGGGGACTTCAACCACCCTGATGTCTGATGGGATATTCACACAGCTAGGAACAGACGGTTCAGGAGGAACTGCAGAACATTGCAGATAACTTCTTGATGCTGGTGGTTGGTGAGCCAACAAGGGGAGGGGCGCTGCTGGACCTGATACTAACCTACAGAGATGGTCTAGAGGGAAATGTGAAGGTTGGGGAAAGGCTTGGCTGCAGTGAATACAAGATGATGGGATTCATGATCCTGTGAGGCAAGAAGTAGGATTGCAACCCTGGACTTCGAAAGAGCTAACTTCGACCTCTTCAGGGAGCTCCTTGGAGGAATCCCCTGGGCAAGGGTCCTAGAAGGAAAGGGGGTCCAGGAGAGTTGGCTAATATTCAAGCACGACTTTTTTCCAAGTTCAGGATTGGTGCATTCCTACAAGAAAGAACTCGAGCTAGAGGGACAGGAGGCCTGAGTGGATGGGGAAGGAGCTGTTGGGGAAACTTAATGAGAAAAAGAGCACGTACATAATGTGGAAGAAGGGACAGACCACACAGGAAGAGCATAGGAACACTGTCAGAGAATGCAGGGGTGCAGCAAGGAAGGCCAGGGCCTGTCTGAAATTAGAGTTAGCGAGAGATGTCAGGGACAACAGGAAGGGCTTCTATAAATACATCAGCAGCAAGAGGAAGGCTAGGGAAAATATAAGTCTGCTGCTGAATGGGGAGGGCGCCTTCGTGGCGGAGGATGCAGAGAAGGCAGTGTTAGGGACTATTTAGGCAAACTGGATACCCCTAAATCTATGGGATGCACCCAAGGCTGCTGAGGGAACTGGCAAGGGTTATTGCTCAGCCGCTCTCCATCATCTTTGAGCGGTCATGGAGAATGGGGAGGTGCCAGGGGACTGGAAGAAACCAGCGTCACTCCAGTCTTCAAAAAGGGCAAGAGGGAGGAGCTGGGAAACTGCAGGCTGGTCAGCCTCACCCCCATCTCTGGAAAGGTGAAGGGGCAGCTCATCCTAGAGACCATCTCTAGGTATGTCAAGGAAAAGAAGGTGATCAGGAGTAGTCAGCATGGATTCACCAAGGGAAAATGTTTGATGAACCTGACAGCTTTCTACGATGAGGTGACTGTCTGGATGGACGATGGGAGAGCCATGGATGTTGTCTACCTTGACTTCAGCAAGGCTTTTGACACAGTCTCCCATAACATCCTCATAGGGAAGCTTAGGAAGTGTGGACTGGATGAGTGGATAGTGAAGGGGGTTGAGGGACTGGCGGGGGGGCGGGAGAGGGTGGTGATAAATGGGGCCAAGTCTGGTTGGAGGCCTGTGGCCAGTGGGGCCCCACAAGGGACAATACTGGGCCCGGTGCTCTTCAACTTGTTCATCAGTGACTTGGACGAGGGCACAGAGTGCACCCAGGAGCTGAGATCACAGGCTCCATGTCAGTGACATGCTGACAGCAGTGAGCTTGAATCACGCTCCACAGCTTGGAGACCAGGGTGTGCTCCACCCCCGTGACACCAGTCCCTCTTGGTAGCTCACCCTCTGGATGCTGGCTCCTGCCTGCCAGCTCCTCTTCCACACTGCCCGGAGAGATCCCACTGAAGAGCTCCTGAGTGGTCAGCACGGGTGGCACGGCTTGACACGCTGGCATGGGCTTTGCTGTCTCAGCTGGTCTGCTCCTTTCCCTCCAGCACCTCGGGACGAGGGTCTGGCTCTGGGCTGGGCTCTGGTTTGGGCTCCGTAACTGGCTGGCGGCCTCGTCCTCTCCCTGCTCCTCTGCCCCTCTTTTGCCTTTTGCTCTTCTCCTGCTCCCTGCTGGAACATTCACATAGGCAAGGAGTTGGACACGGAGCAGAGTTCTCCTCATCTGGGCTTGGGTACTTGCTCAGGGTCCCAGACCCTCCTACCCAGGGACAGCCTTGTCAGGCCCCAAGATTTGAGTCTCACCTGTCTTTTTTTTTTTTTTTTTTCCACAAAGAAACTTGCTTTTACATTTAAAAAAGAAAAAAAAAAAAAAAAAAACTACCTAAAATTCCTCAATCCTTTGATCTCAGTGCAGAGTTTTTCAGGCTTCATGCTATCAGCTTGAGCAGGGACTTCTCCCTTAAGGAGATGTGCAGAGCACTGCTCAGCCCTGTCACCCCTGAACCAACTGCCCTGGTGCCCATGGTCTCCTCTACCCCCCTGCTCTAGACGAGCAAAGCAAAGTGGGAGCTGCTGTTGGCTTGGGCAGGCAGGAGGCACTTTTCAGCGCCCACCTGGATCCCAGGGAGCAAGAGGCAGGGCCATGGCAAGGGAGATACTTCCAGATCTCTGTCCTTGAGCACAGAGTTACTAGGCTGCTGTGTCTGGGCATAGGTTAGGTGTAGAATAAAATGACTCCGTGGTGTCAGTAAAATTTACCCCAGAACCCACTGAATTGAGTCTTTCTCCTGGGCTTCTGCTTTTCTTTTCCGGAGCAACTCCCGGTCTCTCAAGCGGCGCGTGATGATGACATCTGCAAGAACAAAATGTGTGCTAATACGACATCCTGGCCAAGGCAAAAAATGATCCCTCCCTGGCTGCTGACCCAGGTGACCAGACTCTAGGCTCTTTTTTGTCATGAAGCAGGTCTTGGTAAACAGCAGTTTGGGGAACTGCACTGCCAAAGCAGCACCAGCAGGTAGGAGCAAATGACACTCCATGCTAAGCTCCCAGGCACCTGTGCTGTAAGTTACTCCAGCTTCTTTGTGGTCATTTTCCTCCTGCTGCTGCCGCCGCAGGAGCTCATCACTATCAGGAGCTGGGGCAGACGAGGCATGAGGGCACCATGAAATTCCTCAGCCACACATCAGCACAGGTTGCAAGATAATTCTTCACCTCTAGGGCCCCAGGTACCCAAGTTATGTGAGATGCCTTCATAAACCTAAGTTAAGTCTGTCCATCTAGGCTAATAAAGGTGGCAAGCGGCTCCTTGACACAAGAGACATCTCAGCCACCTTCAGCTGGACAAATGCCTGGACTTCACTGAGGCCCATTCCAAATTTCTCTGCATGTCCTGGAACTAGCAGACAACATCCGTGACCATCTGGTAATAGGCCTTGAGGTTTCTAATCTAGACAGCCCTCAATTTTCTAGTTTGGACTCCAGCTTGTGATAATAAAGACCTGACTTAGATGAGGTAGTATGAAGTCATTCCCTTTAGACAAAGGGCATTGTTCGGTAGGAATAACACTCCCCTGGAGCCTGGAGGGAGAGGGGAATCTTCCCACACATATACTCCCACAAAAGAAATCATGACAGCACAGGTTTTCAGAGTTTCAGCAAAACACACACAATGAACAAGCAACAAAACTACTACCTGCTGCTCACAAATGTAATCCTATTCAGCTCCTTCCCTTCCACGAAGAGCCTCAGCTCACACTAAAATACGAGCTCGTCTCAGCACAGGATTGTCATTTTGCCCTGACCTTGTCCAGCTGGGATAGCTGGCAAAGTGACATGGTTTCCCAAGGCTGAGCTGGGACTGGAGCTCTTGTGTCCCAGATGCTTGTATTAGCTTTGATAAGAGCCTGTTCTTATAGCATGAGATAGGAAAGAGGAAAGCTAAGAATAGGAGCCCAGTGAAGATCTGGAAGACACCCCTCTGGTCCTGCGCCGTTCCCACAGTGAGAAAATTTCCTTTATATTTAAAGGCATCCCCTTGTATATTACATTCTTCACCCTTCTACAGCCTTGGTGGGCCTGCTCTGGACCATCTAATTTTGCTTTTGTCCTTGTCCTGAGCTGCCAAAATCTATTCACAGTGCTCCGGATGCTATCTAATAATAACAACAACCACCACCACAACAAAAGCAATCCTCCATTGTGGTCTTGTCTCTTTGTTCTGTTGTTTTATTGTTGGCATTCGTACAGCTCTCTGTTACAGGAGCCCCCTTTACTCTGAGCACACCAAAGTCTTGCAAGAGAAAACAGCTCCTCTCACAGAAAAAAAAAAAAAAAAAAAAAAAAACAAAACCTTCAGTCTCGCTGGCCCAAAGAGAAGGGACACAACAGGGCACAGTACAGACGTGAGGGCCACAACATGCACAGAGCTTCTTAGCCCTGGCAGAGGTGCCTCCATACGATCAGAGAAGGTGTCAGCTTTGGAAGCGAAAACCACTGCACATGAGCTGCACGACACGCAGCCGGGTGAATATTCCCCCAATGGAGGCTGCTCCGCAGTGCAAAGCAGTGTCAGAGACGTCCCGGGCACAGCCGGCAGGAAATAACTTTTCCAGCCACGCAGCAAAAGGCAGGAAGCTGCCTGGGAAGAGGTGGCTGCAAGTCCCGGCAGCAGGATTTGCACAAGTTTAACCACTTAATCCCTTGCACATCCCTGTGCAGGCAAAACTTGCCCCCTTTCTCTTTCAAAATGACTAGAGAGCAGAAAAAAAAAGGAAAGAAAGAAAGAAAAAAGCAGTTTTAGATGCTTGCAGTAAGTCTCCTTCCCAACCCATCCGGAGCAAATTGTTTTTGCACATCTGGAAAACACCCCTCATTCATTTCTAACATGTCCAGGAGTGCAATCCAGCAGCTGCCCCGAAGCTTCCTGTCACCTCCCAGCACTAGGCAGGAAAGACCTAAAAAGTCTAAAACGTCAGCAACCTGATGAAAAATACCTAGCTAAAATGCACAAAAGTACAGAGGTGAAATGAAATAAATCCTTCCAGCCAGAAGAACAATGAAACTGTATTGCCAGTCTACAGGCTATTTTGACAGTGGTGGATGGATTTTATCCAAGTTGAAAATATTTTTATAGGTCCTGGAATACAATATAGAAAAAAAAAAAAAAAAAAAAAAAAAGGATTTTTGCAGTTGAATGTGTGTCCACCACTCCCCAAGCATCAGCCTGAAATTAATAACTCTTTCTTTACAAGCCACTAATTACAAGGAATATTAACTCTTCAAAAGTCTGAGTTAGGGGCGGTCTCGGCATTACCTGGCACAGCGTATTCCTCAGAGGATGTAGAAGGTGGCAGGGAAGGGTCCGAGTAAGCGTGGTCTTTACCTAAACTCTCCATTGCTCCTTGTGGTTTTAAATAAAAAGAAGCTTAGTTCCTTGGGAAGGTCATCTGGAGTTAGTGGTGTAACCAAAGGAGAGCTTGAAAAAAAATGCAGACTGCCCGCCCAAAAATGCTTATCTGGCCAGGCCACTAGCAGGGTAATAATATTCTCCTTATCGTGGTGCAAAGGTGTGTGAGTGTCTGCCCAGGTCCTACTGTACTGATTGCAAAACATGTTAGTGCTTCTATGTGGCAAGTAATTCAACTTTTCATAGGAAATTTACACTCACTGCTGCTAAACTGTGGCTCGGATGTTGTTTGAGTTGGACCGACAGTTGGCTGGATGGCAGGGCAGGATGCGGCCCCGTCTCTCGGTTGATTCCCAGAGATGCAGAGAGGTGTTATCCAGCCCCAAAGACCTCTTGTGAGAGGTGTGAAATGGGACATAAACTGCTCAAAATGTTTGCCCGCAGGCCCCGAAGCAGATCATAGGGCCCAGCAGTGCTGGTGGGAAGGGACCTGCGTCTCCAGTCCTGCTCCCTCATTCACAGCAGGACTGTCCCTAACACTAGGTCCAGGTGACCATGACTTTGTGCAACCAAACTGTGGAAATCCCCAATGACTGGGTTTCCGCTCAAGCTTTCTGGTGACTTGTTCAAGAGCTGCACCGCTTTGATGGGAAATCCAGACAAATCAACAAATCAGCAATGTGCCCTCATGGCCAAGAAGGCCAATGGGATCCTGGCCTGCATCAGGAGGAGCGTTGCCCGCAGGTTGAGGGAGGGGATCCTGCCCCTCTACTCAGCTCTGGTGAGGCCGCACCTGGAGTATTGGGGGCAGTTCTGGGCTCCCCAGGACAAGAGGGACATGGACCTTCTAGAGAGGGTCCAGCAGAGAGCAACAAAGGTGATTAAGAGACTGGAGTGTCTGTCATATGAGGAAAGACTAAGCGAGCTGGGCCTGTTTAGCCTGGAGAAGACTAAGAGGAGATCTGATCAATATCTACAAATACCTGACTGGTGAATACAGAGAGGGCGAGGCCAAACTCCTGGTGGTGGCCAGTGAAAGAACAAGGGGTAATGGACGCAAGTTGAAACACTGGAAGTTCCATCTCCATGTGAGGCAGAACTTCTTTACTGTGATGGTGACAGAGCCCTGGAACAGGCTGCCCAGAGAGGTTGTGGAGTCTCCTTCTCTGGAGATCTTCCAAACCCACCTGGATGCCACCCTGTGCCCCGTGCTCTGGGTGTCCCTGCTGGAGCAGGGGTTGCACTAGATGATCTCTAGAGATCCCTTCCAACCTCAACCACTCTGGGATTTTGTGCTTCTGTGATCTGTAGAGACTCCCACCAAGGCATTGATGAGGCTGAGGATTCCCAAATGGCTCGTAGGGACTCTACCCAGTCACCCATAAGCTTGGAGCAAATCATCCCTCATGGAGCAGGCTGGCAGTAGGCAGCACCACTAGATCCAGCGGGAGGAATGAAGTTGGACCTGTGCTCTCACAGGAGCATATAATTTATTGGTTATTCCTGGCACACTCCAGGGTCGGTGTGGTCTGAGGGCTGGGGCACCTGGGTCATCCTGTCCCTGATTCCTGCATGTAAAGCAAGGCAGAAAATCAGCCTTCTACTGCAAAAAGCCTTGAGAGTTTCTCATGCAAGGATGCAACAGGAGTGTTCAAGATTACACACACGTAAAACAGCTCTGTTGGACCAGGGTAAATCACAGCTTTGGAAGCAGTTTCTAAAACTTTCAATACTATTTGGGATACAACTTTTACCAGCACTGTTCTCCATGTGATACTCAACTGGTCATGCTCAAGGCTGTCTCTGAAGCCCATAAACTCACTCCAGTGCACTCAGGTTACTGCAGGAGTGGTACGAGATCCCTAAAATGCAGCTACCACTTGGATCCTCATGGCATCAGCCCACTGTTCACGGCAAGGGTAGTGCCTTCTCCAGGGATCCCCCAGAGGAGCGCTCCCCAGGGTCTGAGCAGATCAGGCCTGCCTTGTGTCCTTGCCAGACTTTCCTTCAGTTCAGTTTCCCTCTTTAGGAAAACTGGAAAGATTCCTAGAGTTCTTTGGAAAAGCTCCAGCACCACTTCTGAATTGCAACGATGGGTGGCTTTCTCAAGATGCACTATTTCCATTGCTGGGCCCTGGCAGACTGTGGTCACCTCTGCCTTTCTGCTTATCCTTCTCGTTAGCCCTGGGACTCCTCCTCGCCCGTGTCCGGCGCAGATTACATGCCATCTCCGTGGAGGTGGGGCAGGTCTAACAGCTTCCAAAGGAGCAGCAGGGTGGTGCCAGCAGAGTGGCCGTGGCAGAGCTCTGATACGGGAGGGCGGGCCAGGAGCTCGCGTGGCACGTGGAGATGTGGGGCTGCCAGGGGAGAGCTTCGCTCGCAAGAGCAGCAGTGCCGAGGACCAACATCTTGGCGGCTGAAGCAGCTCCAGCAGCTCCAGCTGGGGCTCAGCTCAGCTCCTGGCCCCCCCCGCACCGTGCACCGAAGGCAGGAGGACCCCATTGCTCTGAAGCCTGCTAAGTGCTGATAAGTCAACCCTGACTCAGCAGAATATTGTCATATGACACTGCAGAGCTGCCACCGCTAATGTGTTTACTTGTGTTTTTTCACACTGCAAATCCTTGCTGGGGGGAAACCAACAAAATTGTAAAGGTCGCCCCTAAAAGAAAGAACAGTTGTTGAGAAACTGGGGCAATTCAGCCAAGTGTTTGGCCATGACACCAGCCCGGGGCTATTAGCAGCTCCTCGAGTGCCTCTGCCACCTCACATGTGCTTCCCTACCATGCTAGCCCCCTCCACAGCTTCAGTTGCCCAAAGCCTGGAAGCTCTTGTTCAGGGGGACAACCCACCAGTCTGTCCCCCACACACGGCACCAGCGCGGCTGACCCGGGCGAGCACTCAGCGCTGTGCCGGCCGCGTGTGGTTTTCCTCTTCAGAAGCACCGCCAGCTGCCTGTGTTACTCCTTCCTAACCTCTGTAAACAAACAGCCGCATCCCTCAGGGACATGAGGCGGCCGTGTGGGGGGCGCCATCTCCATGCTAGGCCTGTGGCACCTGAGTTCACCATGGGGCCTTCTAGGGGTGGTGGCTGCACCTAGGAGCTTCCTTCATGTGGCGACATGGGGAGCTGTCCGGAGAAGAGGCAGCAGGACAGACTGGCTACCCCAGCCACAGCAAACACGCCCGTCACTCTCTGCTCTTCCCCTCGCAACCCGGGCGCTGAAACAACAGGCAAACAGGATGCCTGTTGACTGAGGGAGGCCCAGAGGGACAGACCTGAGACAGATTTTAAAAGACAAGTACTTTTGGTCCAGAAAAAGGCTGGCATCCTGAGGAATTCTGCAGATTTGCGTTGTTATCACCTAATTCTCCAGGTATTTGCTGTTGCTCAGTACTGAACTGAGGTCAGATGGATCCCTAGTCTGACCAAGCATAGCTGCTTTTATGGTCCTCAATCCTATTTTCAGCCACAACATTGAACTGCTCAATGATGGCCTTGCCTTGTATTGCAGAACTGAGGCATCCCTGACAGTGGCTACAGGGAGGTGCTGAAGAGGAAAAGGTGTTTTTTGCTTGGTGGTGGGGGACTACATGACCAGCTGGCCCAGTAGGATGGCGATGATGTTGGACTCACAGGGTGGGCACTGACTACAGGGAGCTCATCTGACCGTACAACTCAACCAGGACCCTCCCACAGGTGCTTGTAGATGAATTGAGTGGGTACAGTCAGCAAGTGATAGCAGCTTGATCCCTTATGGTGAGCATAGGCCTGTCCTTCAAGTGTTCTGATTCACTGTGAAGCACTTTTCAAGGCCATCTAATACACTGCTAAAGCAGATCAGAAATCTCAGTCAGTTGCTGTCCAGATGTACAACATCTGGAGCAGATGAAACTCAGTTTCCTGAACTGGGTTCAGGACAAGAATTCTAGCTTAGCCAGTGTCCTCTGATCTCCATTGCTGTGAGCAAAAGGAACTCCTCACACACCTGGCCACTGTCCCAAATAAGACAAGGGAATTGGAGCAACCTAGGCCTGAAACTTGATGGTTGATCCTGAGAATCTCCAATTGGCAGAGAGCAATCCTGGGGAGTCAGCACCTTGGTTCAGTTTGGAGGACCCTCCCGAGCTGCAGTGGAGATCTGGAGTCCCTGGGTTCAGAGTGTCCCCTCGGGCTCTCTGTCAGAGCTCCCCTTGTCTTCTGATTGCTCCTGTGCAGCCATTCTGGTTGGAAAGCTGAAGAGCATCTAATAAGAGAAGTGCAGAGGTTCCTGCTGTCAGTATGAATCAGTTCTGGAAAGCAAGGTGTTTACCAGGGAACTAGGGAAAAGAAAGTCATATTTTCC